>JAOWBN010194480.1:0-15361 GCA_028565015.1 Pinguicula moranensis
GTGCAGTCCCCCTTCTTTCAGAATTTTCCAAAATTGTGTTGAAACCCCCCATTAGGCACCATTTTTTATTTTCCTTGCCTTTATGCAGCCAATGGGAAGATATCAGACAGTTGCATACAGTGTCCATTGTCTTCATCTTTTTGACCAACCAATGAAACATGTCCTTCATCCTTGGTCCACGTACATGACACTCCTCCTTGACCACCCTTCCATTCTCCATCCTTGATGCTCGAAGCTTCTCCATGTCCTTCCAACTTCACACAGTTTTGACTCTCATTTCCCATCACACGATTTTGACTCTATCTTCCCATGACATTGTATCGACCTTTCCCTTGTGGGATGTTATGAGGTTAGTGGACTTCTTGTCCTTCTACTCGACTTGCATGGACATGCAAGATGTGGGCCGTGGGTAATTCCTCAAGTAGGCCTTCGCTGAAGTGGGCCTCCACACGTGATCCAATCAAAGAAATGAATTGGACTTGCCCATGTTTTTTTTTCGATATGCCAAATTTTATAAATAATATAAAGTATTTACAAAGCAGAAAATAATCAAAAGTTACAAAAGATACACTAAAGTCTACGACAAGTAGAGGATGTAATAGTCGATGAGTCTAAAATGGTAAAAGTGATTAATGGAGCCCTGATCATGAAGTATGTATCCTGCCCTTCCTTAATACCTTCTATTATAGCTAAGGGTAGCGAGTGTGTAACTCCCCTAACATCATGAATGCACCTGCATCTCCGCATACAGTTCATCACTAACACTCGCTCTTCACCAAGTCTGGTTGTCATGACCATCACTTTTCGATACCCTTTTTTGTAGGAATATCAGTACATGGCTCATTCCAGCTTGGTGAGCTATCCCATGTTGAGTGTCTCATTGAGGTGGATCAATAGATGTCCCGGCCCACATAGTTTTTAATAACAAGGTAAGTCCACCCTTGAGCTTCCTTAGTCTAGCTCGAGTGAAAGGTAGTTCGGGTAGCTTCAAAGGGTCTATCGCCTCTCGGCTGATCGGCTTAGCCGAAGGTATTGTGGCATGGTTCTCATCATAAAGGAACTGACTCTTCTTCTCTCTGACCACTACTAGGAGTGGCTGCTTCTTCAGGTTTGGGGAGTTTGTCTTTTATCTACACCAAGCATTTATGGGTTTCTTCCGGGTGCTTACCAAGGGATATTCCTAGCCCCTTACCTATTTCCATGATCCGGTCAACCTCCATAGTTAGGTGGTCTTTATCTGATGCATCATCCCCCCTTGAAAAGTACAATGCTTGGAGATTTGTTGTAACTCACCAATCCATTGAGCCAGTTTAGCCCGAGTATTATCTACTTCTTTGTCAATTGTTTTACGTGTTTGACTTCTAGTTTTGGGACCTCCCCATTGCTTTTTCTTAGGTAGACTTCCTTTAGCCACTGGGGTCATTGGAGGATCTGATTTATTGTTGATGTTGCAAGCAAGAAGAGGCCAGACATGGTACTGTCAGCTAACTCTTGAGTTTTTTTGTTCTGTTTTTCTATTCCACTTCATTGCTTCATTGGGTCGATGCAACATTGATCAACAGACTCTCGGCTATGCTGTCAAATGAATCTGAAGACTACAAGTCATTACTATCTATACCAATCAAATAGATTGATACATAACTCAACCTGCCCACCTTATAGCATCATAGTCATGTGATAGCTACAGTTTTCCATCAAAGCAAAAGCTTGTTTAGGTCACTGCTGTATTGATCAGCTGACATTCGGCTATGCAGGCTGCCACAAGAATCTGATGATTATAGGAGTCATTACTGTCAGTATCAACCAGTAGGTTAGTACACAGCTCATCTAGCTCACCTTATAGCGTAATAGTCACATGATTGTTACATCTACCCAGCTATGGTAAGATCTGAAGCATATTTGGAACATTGGTATGTCTGCCAAAATCATAATGGGGCCACACGATCATTATGTGTTGAAAATACCGAACATTGAACATTGTCACATAAAAACATGTGACAGTCACAATTCCTTCACCCATGTGATAAGAGGATCTCCATGAGTTTTGGTGTTCTCTGCCAGAAGACCGTAGATGTAGATGTATTTCATAGTAGAAGTACAGCCAAATTAAGCAAATTTTCGCGTGGATATGCTCATATAAGGCTCATACCAATGCCAATTATACATCAGCAACTTCCAATCAGGCACATTTCTCAATTGGGGTTCAATTTATCTCCAAGATTGGCGTCCCAACATAACCCTGACAACTTCTCATACCTGTAGCCCCTACTATTGATTGAGCAACTCCAATGCAGTTCATTTGTCTATTGCCTGTGTCTCTTCCTTGGAGATCATGCGCCAAGATCTGCAATTGTGAAACTCAATTGTGCATGTGCAATGTGTTGATGTATATGTAGATTTAAAGTTCCTTTTATCTTGTGTGCCTTCTGGATTGTCCGTATGCATGTGTTAAGAGCTTAATCTTAGACAAGACATAGGATTTAGCAACCAGTCATATAGTAAATAAGAAAAGTTCCCTTCTCGTTTGTCTTTAATCCATAGCTAGGTGAAACTTTGTATGTTTTGGACCATCCTTGTTGTGCTGCAGTCAATAGCTTGGTAGTGTGACCTATTCCATTACTTCCAAATGAACCATACCATTGCAAATCAAAATTCACGTTGATCCTTCACTAGACGAGGAATTCTGTCATGTTTGCAAGAATACAAGGACGTCTTCACAAGGGGGTCTGACTCTTTCCAGAGCATTAGCCCTTAATTAGTCGGGCACTGGCTAAAGGTCCACCCCAATGTAAAAACCGTGTAGCAAATGAAGCGTAAGTTCTCCACAGAGAAGGACCTCATCATCAAGTCTGAGGTCCAATGGCTACTCGCAGCCAAGCACATCGAGGAGGTCTAGTATACAGAGTGGCAGTCGAATGAAGTTCTAGTTCCCAAAGGAGAAAACAAGTAGAGGATATGCGTTGACTTCACCAATCTGAACAAGCACTTTGAAAAAATTACCTATTGGCTCCCGTCCATTGACCGGATGGTTGATGCCACTACCAAAAATACCCTTTTAAGCATGATGGATGCACATTAGGGGTACTAAAAAATTCCCCTGGCAAACAAAGATCACGTAAAAATCACATTTGTCACTTTGCATGGAATTTACTGTTATGTGATAATGCCTTTCAGAATGAAGAATGCCAGAACCATGTACCAGTGAATGGTAAACCAGATCTTTGCTCCGCTCATAGGAGATTTCATGGAGGTCTACGTCGATGGCATGCTGGCAAAGAGCCTCAAACTAGGTAAACACCCTAAACACCTTAAATCTTGTTTTGCCATTCTTCGTAAAACATGTTTAAAGCTAAATCCGTCGAAGTGAACATTCGGGGTGGAAGGAGGAAAGTTCCTCGGGTATCTGATGCCTGGAAAGGGAATAGAGGCCAACCCGCATAAAGTCCAAACCCTTGTAAATATGCAGTCATCCTGAAACATAAAGGAAATCAAGAGACTTACAAGTATCATAGCTACCCTAAACCGATTCATCTCGAAATCGACTGGAAAGGCCTTTCTTTAAGCTTCTAAAGAAAAGGGGGAACTTCGATTGGGATGAGACTACCAAAAGGCCTTCGAGCAACTAAAAAACTATCTTCAGGAAACTATGTGATGAAAATTTTGTAAGTAGAATATAAACGTGGAGTTGGAAACTTATTCTTGCAACAACAAAACACACGAGTGCACCAAAGATAATAACTAACCGAAACGAAATAGATAAAATCAGAATAAAATCGATGGAAAGAATGAATATAGAAGAAACTTGTTATGCCGTAGAAACCCAATTAAATATGGAACATCAACCCTAACCAACTACTACACTAGAAATGAATATAAACCAAATGCTTAATCGAACGCCTACCTGATAATCTACTCGATGATCAACACAAAAATCATAAAGTCAACCTTTACATAAATCTTAAGATGCATGCAATCTAGTCTCTCCAGTTTGTAACATAAAATCAATCATAAAATTCAGTGTATGGTTAGACCATTACATGACTTTTTATAGGCAAAGATGTGACTTTGGATTAGAACTCTAATTCCTAGATTTGAGAATATCCAAAGTAAGTTAAACTCTATCTTATTTAGTTTTGAGAATATCCAAAACAAGCTAAACTCTAGCTTATCTAGTTTTAAGACTATACAAAGCAAACTAAACTCTATCTTACCCAGATTTTCAAAAATAATAAGAATAAATAATAAAATGTGACATCTTAATCGACCAATCTCTCCTTGGACCCACCCTCTTGATTTTTGCACGCGTTCTACGTGTTCTCTTCCTAGATGAGACTCCTTTGGTTGGCAGAGTCCAACTAGCACTGGATTCCTCAGAACGGGACAGTCCAACTTGGATAGGACTCCTCTAGAATGGAAAAGTCCAACTTGTGTCGGACTCTTTGGAATGGTGGGAGTCCAACTAGGGTAGGATTCCTCTGGACGCCCATGTCTCTTTCACCGTTTGCAACATATTGATCCATGGCTTTGAAGTTTCTTATTTGGCTTCCTCTTGGTTCCTCATGCCTTCCAGCAATACAATCAGTGCTTCCTTCATCCTTTTGTTCCTTACACACGTCATTGGTCCTCCCATGTTCTACAAGGGATCAGCAATGCGCTTATGAGCTTAGACATTCACATCATCCACTCCCTCCTGGGAAGAATTCGTCATTGAATCCAAAACTTCAAGCTCACGTTCATGTGCAAAAGTAAAAGGACTTAAATAAACCATATTAAAGTTAGCACTGACATTATACTCTCTTGGTAGATCAATCTCATATGCATTGTTGTTCACTCATCGAACAACTCTGAAAGGACCATCTTCTTTAGGATTAAGCTTCGACTTGACTTGGTTTAGACACCTAATCTTGTGAAAGTTTACCAAAACCCAATCCCCTGGTTCAAAAATAACTTCCTTTCGGTGTTTGTTAGTGATGTGAATTTTTGCTCGCAAAAGATAAACATGGAGTTAAGAACTTATTCTTGTGACACACTGATTCACATAAATATTAGGAAAAATGTGAAGAATGAAAATAAAGCACATACGATCAAAATAATAACGGAAAAAAATGAGATGGAAGAAATATGTTATGTCGTAGAAACTAAATTAAATATGAATCATCACTCCTCGCCAAATGCTAACGAATGCAAACCAGCAGTTTAATCGAACGTCTACCCAAGCTAAAAAAACATAAGACAGATGTGTAGCGTGCTCATCTATGTGTCGGCTATATATGAGTATATCATCAAATTACACAACCATAAACTTTTCTATAAATTGCCTAAACACATGATTCATTAATCGCATGAAATTAAAAAAAAATGCATTTGTCAATCCAAATGGCATCACAAGCCACTCATATAAACCAAATTTAGTCTTAAAAGCAGGTTTCCAATCATCTTCTTCTTTCATTTGGATCTAATGATAACCACTTGCAAGATCAATATTAGAAAAGATCACAAAGCCACATAAATCTTCAAACATGTCATCCAATCGAGGAATAGGATGCTGATACTTGATGATAATTTTATTTACCGCTCTACAGTCTATACAGATATGCCATGTACTATCCTTCTTTGGTACAAGAATCACAGGAACAACACAACAAGAAAGGGATTCTCGAATCTTACCTTTGGCTAGGAGTTCCTTGACTTGCCTCTAAAGTTCTTATGTCTCTTCAGGTTTGCATTGTATGCTGGTTCATTAGGAATGATTGAACATGGGACAAAATCGATCTGATGTTCAATGCCTCACATAGGTAGTAAACCTTTGAGTAGCTCCTCTGGAAACATGTGCTCAAAGTTATGCAAAACAAGCTTTACAACACTAGGAAGATCAAAATCATAATTAGTATTAACCAAAAATAAATCACGAAAGACGATCAGAATCAAGAGTGATCGAGTATTGAATGCCCACCCTAGGTCCCCTACTGTAGCATAAAAGCTGCCTTTTTTCTCACCAATTTTTGGCTTTTCTTCCATGCTCTCGCTCACTTTTATTTCTCTTCCAGACCCATCACTCTCTTTTTACCTTTTCAACTCATTGACTTGCCTTTTCTCTCCTCTCTTTCTTTTTGCATTCTTTGCTGAAATTTAAATAAATCACAAGGTGAAAGTGGTGGAAGAGTGTACCTCACACCATTGTAAATGAGAGAATATTTGTTGGTGTAGCCGTCCTTGTTGTCTCTTCTATCAAACACCCACGAGCGTCCCAACAGTACATGGTAGGCGTGCGTATCAACAACATCACACAAGACGTCTTCTTGGATCACGCCTCCTATCTCTAACGGAACCCTTTATTTAACCCCAATTTGAAGGCTAAGCTCTTTTTCACACAGTTTGTACACTTTCTTCATCCACAATCACTAGACAAGTATTCTCCAACACTTTGCAGCGAATATGAAAGTTGTTTGAACGTTGCTTCAACCTTTTATCTTCCCCTGCCGAATGTTCAGAGCATGAACCAAAACCAAGAACCTCTCAACAATATCTTCCTCACTCGAATATGCTAGATCCATCGCCAGAGACGAACTTTCAGAAAGTTGTCCGTTGGTCACAGCTAGGCTAAGGGCACTCGTATAGCTCTCCTTAATCACATCCTCAGTGTGTACATCTTCTCCATCGATCATGTGTCCAAACCCTTGGCACTTAAAGCATCTTATCTTCGAACTAGTACCTTCAAAAGTCTGTGGATTGGGCCTCTTGGCTGAAGTTGACTCCTCTGCAACATTCTGAAAATTATTTTGAGGTGGGTTAGGGTTCAAATTCTGAAATTTTACCTTCTAATCAGATTCTGAAAGATCCTTTCTAGGCCATCAGTTCATTCCTCATTTCACAGATAAAATGAATTTTACACAATTAGCCGCTAATTCTCATAACTGCCATTCAATCGTCTTTGCATAGGATACCAATTCATCAATATTGTGATAGTGAGGGGCGTACCTCTCCAATTGGTGCTAAATATTCTGATTGAGTCCATAGATGAATCTAGCATCGGCTCATTCAACATCTCATAATAAAATTCAACAACTAAACGATTACCTTGGCGTAAATCTTGCAGCTACCCTCTCAACTGACGAACATAGAAACAAGAAACATAACCTTTCTTCATTGGAACCATAAGGGCGACCCAAGTCTCAATCGATGGCTCCAGATCTCAAACCCTATTCTGCCTCAAATTTCTCAACCAAGTAGATGCGTAATCTTTAAAGTAGAAATATCCAACTTTACCTTAACACTTTCTGAAACGTTATGGAACTCAAAGATGTGCTTCATTTGTTCCTACCACTCCAAGAAAGCTTCAAGGTCATGCTTGCCTCGGAATTCCAGAATGGTCCGTTTGATGTTTTTTAGCGAATCTCGATCCTCGAACTGACCTCTAACACAACATTGTCATCATCATCAACCTCCACGCAAACATTCACAACCATGTTGCCAGGGGGTTTGTGCCTACAGTCTCAAAGGGGGGTTAGCGCCCTCCTCATTCTGTATCGGATTTGCGGTCCCTTGTATGGGATTTTTGGCTCGGAGTTCCACCATGCAGCGAATCAAGGTCTCAAGGTGAACATCCAAATGGTCAGGCCTCTCCTCCATGGTGGCTCAACGGTCCTCTAGCACAGTGGAATTTGAGCTTCCATCATCATTTGCGATATTTGCATCGTTCTTGGTCATTGGCCTGGTCTGCATCATAAACAATAAACAAAAATAGAAAATAGATAAGAGCTCACGTTCCCATACGTAACCCCCAAAATTCACTACCCAATTTATCTCAAAACATTGTCTAGAATATAATGAGGGGACGCGTTCACTCGCTATTATCACTATCTTTGTTCTTTCAAATTCTAATCACGTGCAATGAGAACTAGACTGCAAAGAGCTACTAATGGATGAATATCAAACAAGAAACATGGTCAGCAAGGCACTACCGATGACTCCCGGAACAAATAACTCAATACAAATCAGAATGTAATTTAATGAAAAATACCACCAAAATTATTAAAACAACTCAAAAAAATCCGATTTCACTTCTGGGAAGAAAGGCAAAGGATTTTCGACCAACAGAACTTTTTCTCAATTTATTTTTGATAATAATCTTGTGTCGAGCAGAACGCTACAAGGACTCAAAAATTTAAACGGAATCAAAAAATAAGACTTTTAGGTCCTTACAAATCCCTAAGATAGACTCCTGACAGTTTTTGGAGTGAAATGGGGCAATTTTTTTCAAAGAGATCTGAAAAATCAGGAAATAATTAGGATTCTCAACATAGAACATAAATCTCGAAATTTTCTTAACAAGAATAATTCCAACCTAACTCTGATATCAAATGATGTGAATTTTCGTAAGCAGAATATAAACGCGGAGTTGAGAACTTATTCTTGAAACAAAGAAACACACGAGTGCACCAAAGATAATAACTGACCAAAACAAAACAGATAAAATTCAAAATACAATCGATGGAAACAATGAAGATGGAAGAAACGTTGCCGTAGAAACCCAATTAAACATGGAATTTCAATCCCTAGTCAACTATTACGCTATAAATGAATGTAAACCAAAGGTTAATGGAATGCATATCTGATAATCTACTCTATGATCAACACAAAATTCATAAAGTCAATCTTTACATGAATCCTAAGTTGCATGCAATCTAGTTCTCTTCAAAATAGAGATTGAAGAATAAAAAGATTTCTCTCAAGTTCGTAACTTAAAATCAATCATAAAATTCGGTATATGTCTCGACCATTACATGCCTTTTTATAGACAGACATGACATTGGACTAGAACTCTAATTTCTAGATTTGAGAATATCCAAAACAAGTTAAACTCTATCTTATCTAGTTTTGAGAATATCCAAAACAAGCTAATCTCTATCTTACCTAGATTCAAAAATAATAAGAATAAATAATAAATATGACATCTTATTCGACCAAGTTCTCCTTGGGGCCCATGTCCCTTCTTGATTTTTGCACGCATTCTACGTGTTCTCTTCGTGGATGAGACTCCTTTGGTTGGAAGAGTCCAACTAGCACTAGATTCCTCTGAACGGGAGAGTCCAACTTGGGTAGGATTCTTTGAGACAGCTCGGAACAGGCGAGTCCAATATGGGTAGGACTCCTCAGGAATGGCAGAGTTCAACTAGGGTAAGATTCCTCGGGACTCCCCATGGCTCTTTCATCGTTTGCAATAGATTGACCTAGGCGTTGAAGCTTCATGTTTGGATTCCTCTTGCTTCCTCACACCTTCCATCAAAACAATTAACGCTTCCTTCATCCTTTTGTTCCTTGCACACGTCATTGGTCCTCCCTTGTCCTGCAAGGGATCAGCAATGCGCTTATGAGCTTGGACAATCACATCACTCTAGTCCTCATCGCCTGAAAGATTGTAAGGAGTTCCTCCTCTACCTTGCCATTTTTTAAAAAGTGGTCAGTGCAACACTTGTCATCGAGGAAGAAAAAACCCAGAGGCCGATCTACTGTGTCAGCCAGCTACTCCAAGGAGGACATCACTACCATAAAAAATGGGCATTGTCCTTCATGTCTACCTCCTACAAGCTACGGCATTACTTTCTGCGTACACCATCTTGGTTATTATCAATCCGTCTCTCAAGCAAATCCTGATGAGATTTGATGCTTTAGGGAGATTGATAAAATGGGAAGTCGAGCTAAGGCAATACAATATACGATACATGCCTAGAATGGTGCTCAAAACTCAAATAGTAGCAGACTTTGTTGCCGAGAGCACACGAGGAAAGGAAGACACCGAGGTATGAATCCTATGTTGGAAGCCATGGAGGAGCCGAGATTATCCTTAGCAACTCAGTAGGGCTGCAGCATGCCCTTGCCCTCCGCCTTGAGTTCGCCATCACTGACAACACCGTTGAGTACGAAGCTTTGAGACAAGGTGTACGGCTAGTGCACTCCATTGGGATACAACAACTCAGAGCACATGTTGACTCACAGTTACTTTGAGAACATTTCCAGGGCACCTTCAAAAAATGGAACCCACACTTCTCTTCTATCAGCAGGAGCTCTGAGAACCTATTAAAGGGTCTGTAAGCTTTGAACTCAAGAAAGTCCCCCAGAAGGAGAATTCCCAGGCCGACCTACTCTATCAAGTAGGATCCATCTGAAAAAATGATGACGTGAAAATAATAGATGTATAGACTCTCTAAGACCCGACCATCATACCTCCTTTGACGATTAACTTTATCAACAGGGACCCGCGCACAAAACTTGGAAGATACCCTTAATTAAGTTCCTCCTCCATGGATTCTCTCCGCTAATATCAATGAGCAGCACCGCTTGGTAACCCAAGCTAGTAGGTTTGCATGGATTAACAGGCAGTTATATAAGAAACTTTGGAAAGGAACTTATCTCAAGTGCATCAAAGGCAAAGACATCGGAGAAGTCCTCTAGGAGATACTTAAGGCACTTGCGGAAGTCACTGCAGCGGACAAGCCCTAGTACACTGCACATTGAGACTTGGATTTTCTGCCCACAATGAAGGAAGAAGTCATCAAGTTTTTGAGGTAATGCCCTTGATGCCAAGCATTTGAAAACTTATGGAATCAACCATCCACCACTATGACGAGCATTCTCATCATCTACCCCTTCTATCAGTGGGGAATTTACCTTGTAGGGCCTCTGACACAAACAAGCAGAAATAACAAAATTCATAATTGTGGTCGTCGAATTCTTCAGCAAATGAGTAAAGACCGAGGACATAGCCCGGATCTCCGAAACTGATATCATAAAATTTCTCTAGAAAAACATAGTGTGCCATTTTGGGGTCCCTTTCACTCTGGTGTCCGATAATGGCACACATTTCCAAGGAAGATGGATACAGGAATAATGCGAGGATATGGGAATAAAGCATCTTCACCTCGGTGTACAACCGTCAAGCCAATGGACACTCTGAGGAGCCACTACGGGTATTATGGATCTATTGCACCACCCGCAGAACAACTACATGAGAAACCCCATTCGCCCTTGTCTATGCATCCAAGGTCATAGGTCCCATGGATTTAACCATCTACACCTGGCGGATCCAAGACTATAAGAAAAAAGGATCCATGAAGCATGTCAGTTGGACCTCAAAATGCTCAAAGAGAAAAGAGCACAAGCAGAAGACACTATTCGAAGGTACAGAACACCACCAAGAGATCTTACGACAAAAATGTAAGACCAAGAGCTTTCAAAAAGGGAGACCTAGTACTCCAAAAATGTGGAAAGTGCATAGGGATGTTGGGCCCTAACTAGGAAGGGCCCTACAAGGTAGTTGAGGCACAAACAAATAGATCTAGTCTCTTGGAAACATTGGAAAGGGGTGCCTTCGAAAGGTCATAGAATGCTAACAATTTGGAGAAATATTATTTCTAAGATGGACGGCTGAGGCCTCCTATTATCTTGTATCCTAACATATCTGTCTTTAAGAATGCCACTACTTTCGCAATATTATTTACAGAAGGAGCGATAATGGGGGATAACTCCCCATTCGAGTAAATCTCGTGGGTAGACAACTTTGAAAGACGTGTTGTGTTCCTCCACAAGGATCGACATGCAACACCCGACTAGAGATATCTCATGGGTCGAGCTGAGGGAGCATACAGGCTCCCCTCAAGAAAAGAAGAACATCAAAGAGGCTAACACACAAGGTGGTGATCCCTACAACCTTGAAACCCTGCATGAACAGTAAATTTCTCTCCCGCCCAATAATCCTCGCATGAACAGTAACTTGTTGCGTCATCCTCTTCTTTGACCTTCTCTTCTACCCTTCCCCAGCGGCGTCTACTAGCCGCCTACCTTCATTTTTCTACCTCCTCCCCGGGGAAGCCTCACATGCCCAGGGAGTCAAGCTCTGCCCCTCTCTCCCTGAGGCTACCTCACGCACCCGGGGAATCAAGCTATGCCCCCCTTTTACTCCACCACTCCCTCTTCTTGCTACCCCTACTCCAGAATCATGTGGACTCGACCTTCTCATCAACTGAAGAAGCTCAGACGAGCTGCCATTAAGGTAGGAAAAAATCCGGTGTTTCCACTCTCTCAAGTGAGACAAGGACCAAATTATGTTTCAGTGGTTTCCACACAAAATCCCATACCGGTTCATGAACGTTTGGGGCCGAGAATAACTGCGCAAAAGGCAATTGTATCAGTGAAAAATAAGAAGCTAACGTACTATATCACGAATTTCCTTGAGCATTGCATTACTGAAGAACTGCAGAACATCTTGAACAATCAAGAGAAGGTGAAAAACTTGAAAATAGCTAAAAAGCTATCTCGGGAAGGCCTACCTTTTGGTTTCATTGATTTTGTGAATCCCGTGGAAACAATGCTTGTCAAACTGAATAATGTGTGGATCGGCTCTTACCGCTTGCAAGCAAACGTCGTTCATTTTCCCAAATGTGGAGGATGTTGATCTGCTAATACTTAAGCTAAACAATACATGGTTCGGGTCGTATAGGCTCAGGGCAAACCGAGCCTACTACCCAAAAAAAAGGGATTCAAAAAAGCAGAGCAAACGCAACTCAGATCCTTTTGAAGACAAGCCAAGAGGAGACTCTACCTCAGACTCGTCCACCTGGATTATGGGTAAACAAACTGATACACGTTTTACCTGGAGTGGTCACTAAGGACAAGCCTGAATCCTCCTCAGTTAAGAATTTCTTAAACCTGTCCAATTGCAACTATGATTGGTTACAACGCAGCTATGTAGGTGAGCTCATTAACTATGAGGGTCTTGTAGATTTTCAAATGGCCTTGAAAGCAGCGGGTTACATGAATGTGATGGCTAGTCCGCTTGGTGATGGTTTAGTTCTATTATGGGAAAGTGAACCATTAGACCTTGCTAACCTGTTGCTGAATGACAAAGTGTGGCTATCTAGTTGGGTCTGTGAGATAAAGCCTTGGACAGTAGATATCCCGAAATCTAGTCGTTGTTGTATGGTGGAGGTATATGGCTTACCCCTGACATCTTGGTCTGTGTCTAATTTAACGGTGATAGAAAACCGCTTGGGGAAGCTCATAAGGATCTCAGATACTACACTGCATAAATGAGATCTCGAAGTGGTATATGTAGTGATCCAAATTTCACTGAAAACAAGATTGGATCAAGACCTTGGGGTGGTGATTGATGGTATGGTGCACCAACTGTTTATTAGAGAATCACTGACACCACCTAAAAATTGGTCTGCTGGTTCTCTTGCAACTACTAATGATGAGGAGGACTCTGTAACCTCATTAAGAACATCAATGGAAGAACCTTCAGATACACTGGTGATGAAAAATATAACTAACAAAATTCAGACATCCCCTGTAATGAGAAATGTCCATTCATCAGTTTCTCCTACGTGGCAACCAGGGCGCATTAACTGGTGGCCCGCATCTTGTAACATTGGATTGGGAATGGCCACAACTGTTGACTTAGAGGTGCCAAATGAAAGAGTTCCGGAGACACCTTTGAATTCATCTAATTCTCCTCAAAAAAGAGAAAGTGAGCTAAGCCCTAACTTTGGTTTGCTTCTCCCCATTCAGGAGTAGACTGAGTGTGACCACGCTGGATCTACTATGGTACAAAAGGATACATTGGTATCGGATGAGTCTGAAAATCCTATTGTCACAAGTGAGTCAATGAATGGATTAACTAATGCTTTAGTGGAGGTTCAGGACAACATGATGGAAGTCACTCTAGCTCCAGATACAGACAATAATATTACTGCCACGGATCAGCAGAAAGAAGCTATCATTACAGCTCCACCCCGTGAGGAATTTCCACCCCTCTCAGTTATGGACCCATTACCTTGAAGCCCCACACAGAAAGGAAGCGTGAAGCAATGTAGCTCAAGGCCTAAAACAAAAGGCCAAATCAGACAGGAAAATGATCTTGAGAGAACCAACAATTTGGCTATCTTGAAGGAATGGCTAAACAAACTTGGCGAGAATTCATCTGTCAGCCCTCCATTACCAAACAATGAAGTGGACTTTATTATGGACATTGGAAGACAGCTAGGGATCTCTTATGTTGGCTGCCCTACTGAGGTCAAAAATTTGTTAACAAGCTTATCTCAGAGACTGGTTCTAAAGCCACTGAATAAAAGGAAGCCATACTTACCATGAAGTTACTAACCTACAATGTCAGGGGGTTGTTTGCGCAAGGTAGGAGGGATGGACTTCGTCAACTTATTCAAAAACAAAGGCCTGACTTCGTGAGCCTGCAGGAAACAAAAATGGAACATGTGGATAAAAGGTTTTGTGAATTTTTGTGGTATGATTCAAATTTAGACTGGATGTATAAAGGAGCTAGGGGTCAGTCAAATTTAGACTGGATGTATAAAGGAGCTAGGGGTCAGTCAGGTGGACTGATTTGCATCTGGAATGCCAACAAATTCCACAAGGAGAATATTTTTGATGGAGAAAGCTTTCTGTGTGCATCTGGCTACTGGCAGGATGAGGAAACTCTCTCTAATATAATCAACATCTATGGGCCAAATGCCAGCAACCTTAAACATCTTCAATGGCAGGAGCTCCTAACTTGCAAGGTTGGTAAGGATCTAGAAAAGTGGTGCTTGATGGGGATTTCAATGCAATACTAGAACCATGGGAGAGAAAAGGAGCAACGCTTCACTCTAATTCTCAGGAGATGCATTTATTCAAAGAATTTGTCAGCAAAATGGATCTTTCTGATCTCAGAATGGTAGGCCGAAGATTTACATGGTATTTGCCCTCTTTAAAAGCTATAAGTCATCTTGATAGGTTCCTGGTGAATGATCAGTGGCTCGGGTCTATGGAAAATCATTGGCTTCAAACAGGACTGCCTAAAGAAGATTCAAATCACATACCAGTCTGCCTTCCAAACAAAAAGCAGAACTGGGGGCCAAAACCAATGCAGGTTCTGAACTCTTGGCTGCAGGAAATAACTTAGAATGAACTGGTTAAAAATATATGGAGAACTACGGCTTTACAGGGCTAGCTTTAGAATCAGAGAAAAATTCAAGGCCATCAAGGCTGGAATTAAAGAATGGAACAAGCAAACCAACAGGGACCTAAGCCATGAACAGACTACTCTTAAACAGGACTTGGTTAAGATTATGCTGGAAGCTAAGCTATGTGCTCCTGGACAGGCAGTCAATGACTTGAACAATGACCTCATTAGGACCCTTACAGAACGCCTTCTCAAAGCAAATGACACATTGATAACTGTCAAATTTCAGAAAGCTAGAGTGATATGGCTTAAACAAAGGGATGCAAACTCATCCTTTTTCCATAGATGCATTAGTAAAAACAGACTACGAACGTCCATATATGGTATATGGGATGGATACAGATGGTT
>JAOWBN010194491.1:0-27472 GCA_028565015.1 Pinguicula moranensis
TTATTTTTCCTGGATTCATCCCCCATGGTTGCCTTTGCACTTCTCGTAGTAAGGACTTACTTGGGCCTCCTTGTCCCGCCAACTCCTCCTCAAGATTGGCGTATGGTTTCTTAGTCGGGGCTACCCTTCGCTGCTCAGGTTTAGATATCTGTTTACTCACCCATTGGGGGAATAAAGCTTGATCATACTTTGAGAGAAAACTTGTGTTCATTCTCGATTTTCACCCTTATTTCCCTTGCAACATTTTGATGATTTTGCCCTAGCTATCACAATACTAGCCCAACATCACTAGTTATCTTCAAAATAGAAATTCAAATAAATAAAGAGATCTCTCTCAAGTTCATAATAAAAAAATGTCATTCGTCTTTCAAAGTGGTTGAGTTTGCCTCTTTAAATATGCTATAGAGATAATGGATCTAGGATTCTATTTCCTAGATTTATTTAGACTCATTCCTAATTAAACGGAATTGGAAATTTCCTAAGTAAATACTTCTTCCAATTCAATTCCTAAAAAATAGAAAATTACCAAAATAATAGGTCTCCTTGAATTGGCCAAAAATTAATGGACTACTAGGCTAATTTAATTAAAAGAAATAATAGGGACAATTAATAAATCATCATTTGCAGCACCTGGCAGGGGTCGTGAACCCCACGTGCAACGTCGCCCTCCACAGGTTACAACACATTGATCCATGGCGTGCAAGCTTCTAGTTTAGTTTCCTCTTACTTCCTTACGCATTCCAGCAACACAATCAATGCTTCCTTCATCTTCTTGTTCATTGTGCGAGTCATTGAACAACCCGTATCTTTCAAGGGATCATCAACACGCGTGTGAGCTCGTACATTTACATTAGAAGGGGTCATGTAAGAAGAAACCCCATAGTCAACATACCAATAGATGGAGGAGAAATGAAACCGACCCCGGGATAAGCCCAGGTAAAGACAACGAGATATACCTAACAAAAGGATTAGCCAGACATGGTGAAGAAAAAGTCCCAACTTGACGCCGAAGCTAGAATTGCGATAATTCTAGGGGTGAAGCAAACACTCACGCACATGGAAAGCTTGTCGGGAAGTATGGCTCGCACAAACTCATGAAAATGATTAAAACTCTCGAACAAGCTTTATTGCTCTTCAAATATGTCAAGTTCTGAACGAAATACAAAGACCATGGTCGAACCTTTTATAAAAAAGGTTGCCAACGCTCGGTCGCTTCTCTCGAGCGCTCACCGAGCGGTCATGGACAAAGTTCATGATCCAATTGTGATGGTTCGTGCGATCTTGCCAAGACTTAAAGTCTTGGTCTAGACTTTTCCTAACATGCCTAGGTTTGTCTTGGACAATATTGACACACATGCACTCTTGTCCAGCTCGTTGACAATGCATGGCCGAGACAACCCCTTGTCCGTGTACCCTACCGGATGCCTATGAACTAGGACTTACTTGGGATGAACCAATGGTTCTTACGCTTGAGCATTTTGGCCTTGGGTGGTTCGAAATTGGTACCCACTTGCTCACACATACTTTACAAAGAGGTCAGACTTATTAAATCTAAAATGGCACGACAAAATAAAAAAATGACAACCAAAACACTACAATGCGTTATAACAATCACGCTGCACATCCTTTCATGCTAGCGTTCGTGTCCTTTGTGCCGTCTTCCAGATGCCTCGTGCGATTGGTGATTTTCTTCGAGTGTTCACTGCTTCTTCCCTTAGCCTTTTTCCACCGCTCATGATAGGCCAAGTCCTTCAAGGTTGCCTCATCCATTTTGTCTGAAGTCTTGGATGGCTCGTGAGGCTCATATGCTCTTGAAATAGCCTTCCCAGGTTTGAAAGAACTCATCCTCGAGTTCAATTAGCATGGGCTCAAATGTTTTACATTGAATGAGTCAAGGTCAACACCTTCGGCTTTCAATGTGCGATAAGTGCGCTCCATTGGCTCAATGCATTGGCCACTCTGTTGAGGTTCCCAACTTGGTGCCTCAACAAAAAGGTATACTCTTGCAAATATGCCACCCACTTGGCATGCCTTTGTTTGAGTTTTTTTTTTCGTGCCATTGATGTATTTCAACGCCTCATGATCCATAAAAAGGACAAACTCCTTTTGGATCAAATCATGCCATCAATGCTTTAAAGATTGGACGATGGCACGGAAATCCAAATCGTAGGTGGAGTAGTTCTTCTTGGCTCTCGACAACTTCTCACTAAAGAAGGCAATGGGCCTTCCATCCTAATTGGGTACGCCTCCTATTCCCACACCAGATGTATCGCAATGCACTTCAAAAACTTTGTTAAAATTCGGCAAAGCCAAGATAGTGGGGCCTCGATCATCCTGCGCTTCACTAGCCTGAATCTCTCCTCGACTGCATTCGCCCACTTAAACTCACAGTACTTCATGCATTCCGTGATTGGTATGGGAACCGAGCCGAAATCTTTGATGAAAAGGTGGTAGAAGGACAGTAGTCTATGAAAACTCTGCACATCATGGGTGGTGGTGGGTCTTGGCCACTCCACTATGGACTCTACTTTGGATGGGTCAATGTGCACTCCCTTTGGCAACACCACAAAGCCGAGGAAGGTCACTAAAGTGGCTGCAAAAAATGCACGCTTTTGGTTCACAAAAGGGCCTCTTCCCTCAATTCCGCGAAGAGAGCTTCAAGTTACCCCTTGTGCGCCTCAAGCGTAGGGCTATGGATTAGGATGTCATCAAAGTATACAATGACAAACTTTCCCATAAATGGCATGAGTACTTGATGTATGAACCTCATGAAAGTGCTCGGAGTGTTAAAACTTGGGAAAATCAACCTTGAAGCCAATAATGGAATTGCTCTCCTTGTGGTCATCACGCCTATAGCATCTAGATTTGGATTGTAACGATCAGAGAAACCATCTTTTGAGTTAGAACAAGAGGCCTGATGATCACCTTGA
This sequence comes from Pinguicula moranensis, assembly GCA_028565015.1. NCBI lineage: Eukaryota > Viridiplantae > Streptophyta > Magnoliopsida > Lamiales > Lentibulariaceae > Pinguicula > Pinguicula moranensis. The sequence goes on from JAOWBN010194491.1 coordinate 2,931, forward strand.
GTTTGTGAATCCGACCTCCGAGTGAGATCCATAATTTTCCACTCCATCTCATCAATAAACTCATCCCTCATGTCCTCTCAGCCATGAGGGACATTTTCTTCATCAAAACCCGAAAACCACGTCCATAACCTTCTGCCATTGATAGTTCTCCAAGGTAATGAGATATCAGACTTTGATACCAACTGACACCGAAGCTAGAATTGAGATAAATCTAGGTGTAAAGCAAACACTCGCACATGGAAAGCTTGTAAGATCTTGTGAAGTATGGCTGCACAAACTCACAAAAAATGATTAGATTCCTTGAACAAACTTTATTGCTCTTCAAATATGTAAAGTTTTAAATGAAACTCAAAGACCTTGTGTTACATTTTAAATCTTGCAAGTGTATAAGTCACACAAGTAATACAATGGTCAATGATGAGAAGAATGTCGAACCACGAGGATTGTAGATGATAATCATCGAAATTAATGAGTTTTATGCAATTTGGACTAAATAACAATGGACATGTACTAAACTACAAATAGAACATGAACATACTTAAACATAAAAAAATCAAAAGGCTGTTTTTGGTATTTGCAATTTTAATAAACAGGGTATGAATGCAAACAATAATTGGATGCAAGGTTTAGGGTTAGTAACTTCACCATTTAGAGTCGTTGGGAAGTTTCTTTCTACAATTAATCTTTGGATTAGTTGTCTCATTATCTACCGGATTTTCCTATTTTAATGTCAAATCTCTCTCTAGTAGAAGCATCCCTCATACGATATATAAGCATGCACTTCTCGAATGTCACACTTGAATACACTGAAGGCTTTACGCATAGAAAATCCACACACAGTAGCAATAAACTCATATTCATTCTCATGCTATAGTGATTATTGTTGATTTTACCATTTCTAGCATGGTTTGTGTCTCTCAACCTCCCACCATGTTTAGTGAACGTGCAAATGTTGGCCAGACACATGCAAGTTAGAAAAAAAAGCACAATAAAACCAAACAACGATAACATTATTTCCAAAGAATTAAACATTCGAAATCCACATCCAATTTCACAAAGGGCTACATCATGCGCTAGAATAGAGTTTTAGCCAATGCTCAAGGCATGAACCACACAAGGGTAAACAAAAGTTGAGTTAATAGAGTCAAGAAAACCCCACGGATGAATAGGGAGTCGCTGGAGCTCCTCCTTCTTCTCCAACCCTCTTTTCCAAGAGTTGCTTCCTTGTTCCCAGGATTCCTGAGGAATCCTGCCCAGAATGAATGGAGTATCATGTCTCTCGTAAGATATATGTAAAAGTTAGCTTCATCGAGAAGCTTGTGAAAGATAGCTTCATCGGGAAACCTTGACTGAGTTAGCTTCCTTCAGAAGCTTTGGATTAGATATTTTCCCGTATGTGAGGGGCAAAATAGTAATTCTATACTTTCTCATGCACTTTCCAACCAAAATAGACGTGTGGTGTCCAGACTGGGTTGCAACTTGTAAATTTGGGGCCACAACCTTGCACTTGGTCATTTATCCTTCATTTTTTATTTTTTTGTAACATATTCATCGAACCCTAACAAAGCACAAGAAATAGGTATGAAATGCACATTTATCCCTTGAAGATCAACAGGTTTTATGCATAAAAGTCGACTATACATTGGTATAAAATTGGCTCATCACCTAGCCCGAGCCTTTTATAGAAAAAGTGGTATTGGGGGCTAGATTTGTGATGAATATAGGGGCAAGAACACGCGCAACTATCTAATGTGATTGTGGATCACTTGATAGAATGTGTCGTACAAAACTCATGAATATGACTCAAAACACTCAAATCTCTTTATTGCTCGAGAGTTCTTCAAGTTTTAAATGATCCTAACTCATACATGGCCGAGCTATTTATAGCCTAAGGCTCTCAATGCTCGACCTTGATTATAAAATGCAATTGACTAGTCTAAAGACCGTTTCTTTGAACCTAGAAGAATGGCTTGTGCCATCATTCTCGATTCAGACTTTGTCTTGGTCCAGACCACTTCTATGTGTACTCCAACGTGCCCTGAGTATTAGGAACATGCATACACCCATGTCCAACTCGTGGACAACAAGTTTGGCCACGACATACCTCAGTCTTACACTTGAACAGACCCCGACAAACTAGGAACTACTTTTGGTCGGAACCATGGTGATGCCATGGCATTCGAGCCACCCAAGATAGCGTCCAAGACTTCGGAAGACATGGATGAGGCAACCTTGCGAGATTTGTCGTACCATGAGTGCAGGGACGTGGCTAGGGCAAGGAGGAAGCAAACACACCAAGAAGATCTCAATTCACATGAGCAAATCGATCAATGGCTCAAGGAGAATGGTTGCTGGTCAAGAAAGGCATACATGCACGGTCGATGTTGCACTTTTAATGTTGTCCATGTCATTGTTTTTATTTATGTCGTGCCATTTTGATTTTGTTGAGTCTAGCTGACTTGTAAGGTTCTTGTGAGCACGTGGGTACCAAATTTGGATCTAAACGACTCAAACACATGGGCCATAATTTGGACCGAATCTATTCCCTAGTTTTTAGGGGTCAATTCAAGTGATAAACCTCAGATGGATCCATGTGCACCCCCTCGTTTAACACCACAAAGCCGAGAAAGGTGATTAAAGTGGTGGCAAAGACACACTTCTATTTGTTGATAAATAGGACCTCCACCCTCAAGGCTTCAAAGACCGCATGTCGATTCTCCCAATGTACCTAAGCCCTTGATGCTCCTAATCATTTCAATTGTGGGGTTATAGATGAGGATGTCGTCAAACTTGACAACGACAAACTTCCTCATAAATGGCCTAAGCACTTGATGCATAAATCACATGAAGGTGCTCAGGGTGTTAGAGAGGCCGAAGGGAATGACCATCCACTCATAAAGATTGTGGATGGTCTTGAAGGCCGACCTCCATTGATCTTTGGTTTGATGCAGATTTGATAGTAGCCGCTCTTGAGATTGATCTTGGAATTGGCCCCCGCCAACAAGTCCAACATGTCATCAAAGTGAGGTATTTGGAACCTATACTTCACCGTGATTCAATTGATGGATCATCTATCCACTTATATGCATCATGATCCATCTTTCTTTGGCACAAGAAAGGCTGGTACCGCGCATGGGCTCATGCTCTCTCGAAAGTGCTCTCTTTCAAGTAGCTCCTCTAATTGTTTCCTCAATTCTTCGGCCTCCTTAGGGCTCATACGGTAGGCCGGTTAGTTAGGGAGGTTTTTTTTATAAGCCAAATTCTTTAATAAAAAGAAAAGTATGTACAGGATTTCTTACCAGAGGTAAGAAGTAGAGTAGAAGAAAACTAATGCAGAAAACAAAATAAAGTCCCAACAATAAAACTCAAAGCAAGATAAAAGTTCAGTTAGGGAGGCTTGATCCCTAAACCAAATCAATTTGGTGTTGGATGTCCTTCATAATAGGTAATCCAGGTTGTAGCTCCTCGAGCATCAAGTCCTTGAACTCGTGTAACAACTCTTGCACCTCCAAAGGAACTAAGATCTCTTCATTGCGCATTTTGTCGCCCCTAGGGACCACGGCAAAAACCATATTCTCCTCAAGACCTCATCAAGGAAACGACTCATAGATAAGGGACTTTGTGACTTCTTGACCAGGGGAGGTGCAGTTTATTCCTGGCATGGGGCTAGCACAAACTCAGACTTACAAATTTTTTCTCCCAACTTTTCTTCAGTTTATTTTCGTCTCCCTCACTTTTTGCCATGCAAAACAGTCAACGATTGGGATAGACATTATTTAGGAAGTCAATACGTATCCCTTTCATCGAAGTCATATATTATAATCGAGGGTATTTACATAAATGACAATACAAGAGTACTATGTCATCAAAAATGCTCTTCTCCTCTCTCGGTATAGGATAGCTACCTCCATCATTGAATGTATAGAAGCAATTACTTAGCTACCCTTTGAGATCAAGAATATAATTTGTTTTCTCTTTGTTTTTGTTTTTCTAGCTTTCTTTTTCTCCTTTTGTTTTGTTTTGCTTTTACTTTTTCCTATCCATAACTTGTCCCAATCTTGGTTTAGGCTCAAAGGGGTTACTTTTGAACCGAAGAAAAATGTTTGGATTTTTCTATTAGTCTTAGCTTAAAGTCGGGTACCTTCTGTAAAATAAAATTTTCTTTCTGAAATTTCTTCCCCAATTTTGTCCTTGACCGATTTCTCTTATGCATCGGAAGTTGTTCTATAAAACTCTTTCCTTTTTTGTTTTTTAGTATGGTAACAACCATAAAAATAGACGAAATAATAGCTACATAGGCAGAAGCATGCACATAGTCCAAAACATACGAGGTTCGATGCAAAAGATCAGTAGCATAGTAAATAAACGCACAAAGTTCAAAGTTAAGCAGATAAACAGTTCAGCAGTCAGTTAATTCCCCCATCCCCAGACTTAGCATTCACTGCCCCCAGTGGATAAAGAGATTAGGGTTTCAAACAATACTCCCCTGAAGGCAGGCAAATCCATGCTTCATTCAGAGTCTGATCCCACCAAGTTGTAGCTGCATGCCCCATCATCAGCATCCTCGCCATCATCTTTGTCCTCGTCGTCCTCCTCCTCATTGTCCTCTTCTTCTTCATCCCCAGTCCCAGTGGCTTCCTCGCTTGATGGTGCAGATGGAGCAAAGGTCAGTGGAGGTGGCAATGGGCTGACAGGATATTGCACACCCTTCATTGTGGATATTAGCACCAAATTTGTGTACACTACGGATATGTAGCGGTAAGAGTGGTCCACAAAGGTCTCTCACTATTCTGGATTTGGAGCAGCAACTGCTGGAGGCATGACTAGTGTGGGTTTCTTGAGCTTATGGCCCGGAGTTGGTACCTGCAGAGGAAGGTTAGGAGTTGCCAATTTGGCTTTACCTTTGGACTTGGAGGTGGTAGGTGCAACAGATTTCACTGGGGTGATTTCATCCTTTGGTCCTTGGCGGTAAGAGTAAGCACCCAATTTGCTTATCAGCGAAGGACTGCTATCTAGAGTAGGAGGAAACAACTTCTCGTCCTCATCCAAGGCTACCCCAGCCTTCAGATACATAGTGGTGATCAATGAGGGGAAGTGCAGTGGTCGCTTCTCTAGGACAGCCAGCCCCTCCATAATATCTTTGTAGATGACTTTCCCCACATCAATGCTTCAACCAGTTTTAATAGCATAGATGAGCAACAGTCATTTCAACTTGATGTCCCCAGTGTTGGTGGTTGGCATCACTCTGGTGCATAAGAATAAGTGTCACGTAAGGACAGTGGCACAACAATTTGATTTATTAACCTCCAATTCAATCGGTTTGGTTCTAGTGGACATTTTTCAGGTCATTCTAGGAGAACATAGATACTCAGCCACATCAGCCAGTTCTGGGTATCCCCCATTGAACCTTGAGAACTCATCTTCACTTAGGCACACAAGATTATTAACCTGCTTTTTTTTCTTTCTGTCGAACTAAACGGAACCCAAATCTCTCTAACATAAACTTTGGAGTCATTCATGACAACTAGGTTTCCTAATGGTGGGCATGCATCCCGAAGCAAAAACCCTTTTCTCGAATCACATCCAACACCTACAGTAGCATCATAGAAATCTTCAGCAATAGTCTTTGCAAACTTCTCGGTAATACCAGATTTAATAAGTTTTACTTTCTTAGGAGGCATGCTTTTAAACTCAGAAAGTACTGGAGAAATGAATTCGAGTGAGTTGTTACTTACTGTGAAGTACCGTGGAAGACTTGCACTCAGACAGATTCTGGGTTCTAGAGCGACGCGAACTGCACAGTCTAACCAAGAGGATGTTGCCATTTAGGGTTAGTCGCTGTCGGAAACTGGGTTGTTGCTCATGGAGGGATAACTACCATGTTTTTATATTGGACCTGAGTGAGCCTCTAATTTAATCCATGGCCGTTACTATGGCCTTTATTTGGCCGAACGTGGGAGAAAAAAAATTAACTGCCCATTGAGGTAACTGTGCATGAACTGGACGTGCTGATCATAGACATTGAATGAGAAATTGGAGCTTCTCCTCGTATTTCCTACTCCATTATGATTTCTTCTTGATCTTCTGGTGGTTATGTTCCTGTAGGTCACCCTGCAGAATATACCAAGAGACGTTAGCCTGTGATGATTAATCAAAACGTATATAAAATTAACTCACATTTTTAAGGAATATAGATACTAATAACTGCCACTCGGGACTTATAACTGCCTTTACCCAAACTTAACACGTTTTATAACATAATATTGATTGATTTAAGTAAAGAGGGTAGGGGTACATCCCTGAGTGGTGCAAAATAGCAGATATTGGGTTGCCTTCCAAGCAGTGCTTCTTTATTGTCTTTAGCTAGACATTCTGAACTTATTTCAGTGAACAGAGGACATGCTGCTACCTTCCTCATATGGTTTCAGCCGCTGTTCATTCACGTTGAAAGTGTCTTTATCTGGATGAAAAATCTGTATTGCTCCAGATGAAAATACTTGAGTGATTTCAAAGGGTCCAGACCATCTGGATTTCAATTTTCCTGCAAAGAAGTTAAGTTTGGAGTTAAAGAGAGTACCTTTTGTCCAGGTTGGAAATGGCACCTGAGTATGTGTTTATCATGCCATGCCTTTAATTTTTTCATGTATATTTTGGCATTCTCATTTGCATCATTCCTCAACTTATCGAATTCACTTAATTGCAATAACCTCTTCTCTCCTGCTGCCTTCATGCTATAATTCAACGCATGGCCCAATAGGCTATTTGTTCCAACTTCACAGTCAGGTGACAAGCTTTTACATAGACTAGACGATATGGAGACATGCTAATGGGGGTTTTGTAGGCAGTTCTGTAGGACCAAAGTGCATCATCAAGTTTTATTGTCCAATCTTTCTAGGACGTGTTCACTATTTTTTCTACAATTGCCTTTATTTCTCTATTTGATACTTCAGTTTGTCCATTAGACTGAGGATTATATGCCAAATAACGCAATGCATATTGGGTCGCAATGGAAACGATCTCTTTATTTAATTACAAAGGTAAGACCACGTACATCTGACCCCTCAGACCCCAACTTAGTTGGGAATATACTGGGTACGTTGTTGTTGTTGTTGTTGTGTCGAACTCTATATTTTCTTAGCAATGCTTCAAAGATTTTATTGCAGAAGTGTGATCCTCCATCACTCACAGTGCATCTAGGTGTACCAAATTTTGAAAAGATATTTTTGCGCAGAAATCTCAACACTACTGCGGCATCACTAGAGGGTGTGGCTATTGCCTCAACCCATTTGGAGACATAATCCACTTTCACCAATATATACTTTTGCCCCAAAGACAGAGGAAATGGCCCCATGAAATCAAGTCACCACACATCGAAGACCTCAACTTCCAAAACATTTTACTGAGGTATTTCATTCCTCTTTGAGATTTGTCTCATTCTTTGACATCTGTCACACATGGTCAACACCTGTGCATCTTTGAATAGTGTAGGCCAGTAGAATCTACTCTGCAGTACCTTGGCTGCAGTCACTTTGCTTCCAAAGTGCCCCCCACATTCCAGTGTATGGCAGTGAGTTAAAATAAAGTGGATTTATTCTTCTGGAACACATCTGCGAATTACTTGATCCGAGCCATATTTTTATAATACATGTTCTCTCACAAATATGACTTTACTTGGTAGTAAAATCTCTTCTTTTGTTGCCATGATGATCCATAGGGAATAATCCTGCACGCAAGATAATTTGAAATATCTGCGAACCAGGGCTTTATACTTCCTTGGACAGCCGTCTTTCATCTGGAAAGGAATCATTGATTGAGATGTTGTCCATGTCACCGCCATTAAAATTTTCTAGGCGTGAGAGATGATTAGCCACTACATCTTCTTATCTTTGATTTCAATATCAACAATTGTAGGAGCAAAATCAATTTGATCTGCCTTGGCTTAGCATCCTGTTTCATCATGAGATATTTAATTGCTGAATGATCAGTATACACTACTACTTTGCTAGGGTTCGAATTTGTTTATACAAACACCACAGCTAACAGCATCTTTTCTGTGGTGGCATAGTTGATTTCAGATGCATTCAATGTTCTACTTGCATAGTAAATTGTACTGAATATTTTGCTTTTCCTTTGGCCAAGAACTGCTCCTACTGCGTAGTCGCTTGCATCACACATGATTTCAAATGGTTCACTCCAGTCAGGTGTATCAATGATAAGTGTAGTTGTCAACTTATCCTTCAAGAAATTAAATGGCTTTAAACAATTATCCTCAAACTCAAAATTTGCATATTTTTCCAGTAGCTTATATAGTGGTCTGGTGATATGTGAAAAATATTTAATAAACCATCAGTAAAACTTGCCTGGGCCAAGAAGCTTCTAATTCCTTTGACAGAAGTTGGTGGTGACAGTTTGGCAATGACTTCTATTTTTTCTCTGTCAACTTCTATCCCCAAACTTGGCACCTTATGTCCCAACACAATTCCTTCCTATACCACGAAGTGACATTTTCCCAGTTGAGTACCAAATTAGAGAGTTCACACTTTGTCAGCACTAATTCTAAATTTTTCAGACATCTTTCAAATGATGCTCCCACCACAGAGAAGTCATCCATGAAGACTTCAATGATGCGATCCACCATGTCAGATAAAATAGAGGTCATGCACCTCTGAAAGGTAGCTTGAGCATTGCAAAGTCAAAATGGCATTCTACGAAATGTAAATGTTCCATAGGGGCAAGTAAAGTTAGTCTTCTCCTAGTCTTCGGGTGCTATGCAAATTGGGTTGTATTCAGAGTAGCCATCCAGATAACAGTAGAACTTATGGCCCACTAAATGATCTAACATCTGATCAATAAACGGTAAGCGGTAATGATCCTTTCTTATTTCCTTGTTTAGTGCTCTGTTATCCATATAGATTCTCCATCCAGTGACTGTCCGCTTGGGAATAAGTTCATTATGATCATTAACCTCCACTGTCATCCCTCCTTTATTTGGAACGCACTGGACTGGACTGATCCAGTTGCTGTTCAAGATAGGGTACACAACTCCAGCATCCAACCATTCCAAGATCTCCTTCTTAACTACCTCTTTCATAACTAGGTTTAGTCTTCTTTGGGAAACTATGACTGGTTTGCTTCATTCTTCTAAGAATATTCGGTGCATTCATACAGATGTACTAATTCCTTTTATATCTGCCAAGGTTCACCCTATGCTACACTTGTGATCCCTGAGCACATGCAGCAGACTGTCTTCTTGTTAAGGTGTAAGAGAACTTGAAATGATCACTGACAAGGTTTCATTAGTGTTCAAGTTAAATGTGTGGGCAATGGTTTGAGTTCCAAAATAGGTGGTTGTTTGATTGAAGTGCTATGAGATGTAGGGCGTTCTCCCAAATTTTCAAAATGAGCTTTTCTCTATCCTTCATTAGCATCAAACCAGTTGGTGCATTCTTTAACTCCTGTCTCTTCTAGGATAAGTGGGTCAGAATTGACTAAATAATTTTCCAGATCACTCCGATGGTATGCATAGTCAAGCTTACTGAATTGTTCAGAAGCCTATACACTTAAGCAATCTTCCCTGTGATCATGTTGCTTCATTGCCTGAAATACATTAAATTTAACCTCTTCTCCTTGGACTCTGAGAATCAGCTCACCTCTTTGGAAATCAATGAGTGCACCTCCTATTGCTAGAAATGGCCTTCCAAGAATAATGGGGATGTCTTTATCTTCCTCCATATCCAGAATAATGAAATCAACCGGGAGGATAAATTTATCCACTTTGATAAGAACATCTTCAATGATTCCTTTGGGTGCTTGATGAATTTATTTGCCAGGTGTAAGGAGATTGTGGTGGGCCTGGCTTCACCTAATCCCAACTTCTGAAAAATAGACAAAGGCATAAGATTAATGTTTGTACCTATATCACACAAATCTCTAGCAAATGTAGCATTTCCAATAGAATAGGGGATAGTAAAACTCCCTGCATCTTTTAGCTTCGGTGGCAACTTTTTTTGGAGGATGACACTGCATTCCTCTGTGAGAACCATAGTCTCATAATCTCCAAATCTCTTTTTGTTGGATAAAATATCCTTCATGAACTTTATGTAGAATGGCATCTGCTCCAAAGCTTCTGCAAATGTATAGTTAATTTGCAGTTTCTTAAAAACAACTAGAAATTTTTGGAACTGCTTATCGAATTCCCTTGTTTTAATCTTTGTGGGAATGGAATTGGTGCTTTATGTTCTTCCTCTTCATGAGGTATACTTTCTTAAAACTTTGTGGCCTCTTCTTTTTCGGTTAGTGTGGTATCCTTGGAAAGGATTTCTACTTCTTTCCTGCTTCTTAGGGTTATAGCTTGGCACTGCTCCTTAGGATTCACTTCAGTGTTGCTTGGCAATGTTGTATGGGGTCTCTCTACTAACTGCTTTGCTAATTGTCCCACCTGGGCTTCTAGATTTCTTATATCTACTGTTTGATCCTTGAAGTTAGCTTGTTTCTTACATAAATTCCTGTGATGCGGTGGACAACTGTGCCACTAAATCTTGAAGGTTTTGGTTATTCTTTGCAGTCAAGGCTACTTGAGTGATCAGATTATCTGATATTAAATGCTGATGTTGCAAGTTTCCTTGTGGACTCTGCACCTGTTGTTGACCTTGGAAAGGCCTTGGTCCTGGAAATGCCATCTATCCTGGAGGGTGATTGTTGCTCCATGAAAATAAAGATGGTCATTCTTTCGTGGATTAAAGTTTTGATATCTTGGCTGATTTGATATGTAATTCAGTTGCTCAATGTGGATGTTATCCATTGATGATAGCTCTTGACACTGATCTCTGTGGTGTGGTCCTCCACACATCTCACAAGATAATGGTTGAACTGTCATTACTGGTCTTGGTGCTCAATTTTGACTGAATAAGGTTTCAAGCCTGGAGTTCATGGCATGCATTCCAGCCATTAATGTATCTACCTTATCTACTTCATATCTTCCTCCAATTCTTTTGTTGCTTTCTCTTTCAGTGGCCATCTATAACAGCTCCACGCCATGGCTTCTAAGAGTGTATAAGCTTTGTTATATGATATTTTCATGAATGTCCCATTGGCTGGTGTATCTATTTCTCTTTTGGTGGTATTATCCAATCCATTATAAAATGCATGAATTTGCTTCCATCCTGGTAATCCATAATTTGGACAACTCCTCAATAAATCCTTAAATCTCTCTGGGCCAGTTTATTAGCATTACTGGAGGTTTATTAACGCTAGATTACTGGAGTTATACGCACACACATGCGGTTTGGTAGTCCATTTTTTTCTCGGGTCATAGGATTGTAATCCCACGATTCGGTACTGTAGCCGAATTGCATCTACTTTTTAATCCAATAAAAAATGAGTGGATTGAATTCGAGCGGCATAATCCTCCCACGCATTCAGCATTATTACCCTCAGTTTTGCCAGTTATTTACATGTTCTACCATTATATGAATAGCCTGATAAAGCGTGGCACCTCCATTGATTCTCGCTTTCTTCATCCCGAAACCTTAGTTGATCCTCCCTTCCCGCACAAACTAGATTTTTTTTTGTTAAGCCAAAAATTCATTGAATAGAATTATTTGCAATTTCTTACCAGGGGTAAGAGTTACAGAACAAAATGGTAAAAGATAAAGAAGTAAAATCTAGAGTCTAAGGTCTGAAAATCACGGAAGTACTAATAGCATATTACATGGATCCTTCATGAAGTAATGGATCAGGAAAACGCAGAAGATGAGCGAAATTGATCCTTTGTCTCTAAGCTATGCAGGCTGTCATAGGAATGACTACAAGGTGTCATTACCTTGATAAAGACCCAGCTCTACCTGTATACCTTATAGCATTGGTCAATGAGATTGCTGAAAACATCCTTTAAGCAAAGACTTAGAGGATATGTAAAGCATTGATCGTCCAACCATTAGCTATGCAGGTCGCTAGATGACTCCAGGTGTCTTTAATATAGTAGTTAGCAATGCTCGACCTATGTACCTTATAGTATCGTATCCCTGTGATTTTTTGCCACCTCCCTTGCTCATCGTTGCAAAAGCTTGCCTCATGTAAATATTTCAACTGATTTGTAAGGAGTAGCCACTGTCCCAGATCAACACCCTAACCTGTACCACCATGAAGTGAAATGATAATTATATAAGCCTAAAATAGGAGTGTGTAGTAGAGGAATAACTTGAACAGTGTCTCGAATGAGTTCTCCATTGCTATGTAACCACTTTCCTACTGAGTACCAACATGAAGAGATGAGACATGAAGACAATTATATCTAAGAAATAAAGCATGAACCATGTCTTGCAACTTCCCATAATACATGGTGAGATGTTCATAATCTGCATTTGACATGAGCTGTAACATATTCTGTCCGCAATGCAAGAAATGAATGAAGAAACAATCTCCAAGGTCCTCTTGACAATTTCAGTGTCTACAGGGGTGTATATATGCACGTCAAGGGGATCCACAAGTTACTGCAGTGCGACCATCCAACTGTATTTAAAGAAGTTTAGTTAGTAGAGAAAAAACAAGTGAACGAAAACACATGACTGTATTTCAGTCTTGCTTTTGCCCCCTATGCTTTGAACCTGCAGTCAAAAACCATACTTAAAAAGCCATACAAATCAGGGGATTTAATAGCCAATCTGCCAAAGAGTAGGGAAACAAATGAATCCCTCTCATAGCCTTAATCCATTGCCATGTTAGGCATTGAACTCGGTTTAACACTTGAGGTGAGCTTACTTCAACAGCTATGAAGTGGAGTTTGTTTCTGCTCTTCTAGATTGTCCAAGCAGTGGCTAACCATATAGATATCCAGGCTGTCCTATTTGAAGTAGTAGGTTTTATATTGGTGTAGTTTTGTAGGGATAAGCCTTGTACAATACCTCCTACTATCATGGCATTGCTGACATCTAACCAACCTTGTAGTTGAACCCACACCTCGGATGTCAATACAAATAGATGTTCAATGGTTTCATCTGCATTGCGGCATAAAGTGCAGCTTAAATCTTAATTATCATGAATAATTCTCCTGGTCTGCAAGACTGCTTTTGTGGGAATAGAATTCTGCATTAACTTCCACGCAAAGACAGTGACTTTTTTTGGGACAAACTGGTTCCAAATCAGTTGCAAGAGTTGCTTTTCCATATCAGTGAAGGCAGGTTGAGAATAAAAGCAGATAGCAGCTCATAGTTGTGGAAGATGGCTATGAACATTCTTATTGTTTCCCATGAAGCTCGTACAAATACTATGGTATCGTCTGCATATTGTAAGTGAGAAATGGGCACCTTGTCTCTGCCAATATACAGAGGTTTTAGCAACTCCAAAGCCATTGCTTTAGTGATTAATATGGACAGCCCCTCATCAGCTATAAGAAACAGTAGGAGGTAGAGTAGATCACCTTGCCGTAGGCCTCTTTAGGGTTAAAATTTTGATGTGGGACTGCCATTGATCAGGACTGAGGCAAATGAGGATTAAAATAAAGCTCTGATCCACCATTTCCAGCAAGGCGGCACCCCCATGTTGAGCATAACATCGAATAGATAGCTCTAATTTAGTGTGCCAAAAGCCTTTTCAAAGTCAATTTTGAGGATCAGGGCCTAACTATGTAGCATCCTAGTCTCATCAATCCACTTCATTTGCCACCATAACCCCATCTACTAGTCTCCTACCCCTCATGAATCCCATCTGTTGGGCAAAGATCAGGTCAGGCAGGACTGCACTTAGTCTGTTGGATAATAGCTAGGCTATTAATTTGGGCATGGCACCTATAAATGTGATTGTCCTGTAGTCTTGCACCTCCGTTGGTTCTCTCCCTTTATCAATCAGTGTAATGTGAGCAACATTGCTCCCTTTTGCTAGAGAACAGTTCCTATAAAATTCAAAGAGCAATAAGCATATGTCAGATTTCATTAAGTGGAGAAAATGCTTAATAAAGTGGAAATTAAAACCATTCCGGCTCTGGACTTTTGTTGCTGCCACATATCGAGATTGCTTCTAGTATTTTTTGATTCCTCAAATGGAACTACCATTCATGTTGATCATTTTTGGCCTATTGTGGATTGTTTCTGCATATCTGTTTGCAAAATATTTTCTGAAACATTCATTCACTTCTTCAGGTTCCTCTAGCCATCTATCTCCTTCCCAAATGCCATGAATTGAAGTTCTTTGTCTACTGATATTAATGTATCTGGGGTAGAAGGATGAATTGGCATCCCCTTGTTGCAACCATGAAAGTCTGGATTTCTAATAGTGGTTGCTAATCAGTGTGTTGTTGGCTTTGAAAAGGCGCTCATTGAGTGACAGAATATGATCAGTGTTCATAGAGTCCTGTCCAGGTACACCATGATCAGCTTCCATATTATTCTGTTAAGTTCCTTCCTAAGCACATTTTGTTCCTGACTTAAGTCTCTTGGAGCATGCTTATTCTATCTTCTGATGCCTGCTTTTATTGCTTTAAACTTTTCTTTGATCCTTTAGCTAGAGTTGCGACATAGATTTGTAACTATATCACTATATGACTTATCTTGCAGCCAGATATTCAGTACCTGCATTGGTTTTGGCCCTAAATTCTGATTTTTATTCACAAGACAAATTAGGCAATGATCAGAGTCCTCCTTGGAAAGTCCTAAATGTACCCATTAATTTTGTGGGGACCCTAGCCACTCCTCTTTAATCAAAAATCTATCAAGGCGGCTCATGGCTCTTAAAGAGGGTGAATACCAGGTATATCTTCTCCCTGACATTCTGATGTCAGAAATATCCATCTTGGATATAAACTCTCTAAATTGAGACATCTCCTGAGTGTTAGAGTGCATAGCAGTGCCTTTTCTTTCCCATGTCTCTAAGATTGCGTTGAAATCCCCCATTAAGCACCAGTTTTCTAGATTTTCCCCAGTTTACAGTCTAGCAGTTGCTGCCATTGTAATTTCTTGAGTGTCCTGTCATTTGGTCCATAGACATTGACCATGCTTGAGACAATTCCATCCTCCTTCCAAATTCCAACTGCAACCAGAAAACTCTCCCCATCGAAAATGTTTTGTTTTTGAAACTTGTTGTAGTACCAAATACAAATTAGGCCAACCGATTGTCCTCTAGCACCCTTGTATATCCAATCAAAATTTGAATCATACCATAGGGATGCACAAAGTCTTTTATCTACCTATTCCATCTTTGATTCTTGAATGCTCACAAAATCTAGTCTCTTTTTTAGAATGAGTTGCCCAAGTCCATCTCTTCTGCCTTGAGCACACAGTCCCCTGACATTGTAAGTGAGTAATTTCATGATGACCTTGATGCCTCTTACTCAGTGGCTTCAGTGCCAGCTGCTGATTGATGCCTATTAGGAGGTTTTTTGCTTCAGTAGGACATGCTTCATAAGAGATAACTAGTTGTTTCCCTATGTCCATTACGAAATCTGCTTCATTGTGCAAAAGATTACAATGAGGTAGTGGGGGACTAACTGATTCTTGCACAGATAGTTGATCCAACCAATCATCTGAGATAGCAAGATTTTTGGCTCTCATCCGATCATTGTCTTGCCTAGTTTGACTTCTTGTTTTAGGCCTTGAGCCATGCAGTATTACACCCCCTTTAGTAGTGGGACTCTTAGGTAGGGGGTCCACCCGAGAGAGAGGAGAGAATTCATCAAGTTGTGGTGCTTTTCCATAGCAGCGGCCATTGACTGACCTGATAGAATTTCTAGTGGAATATCCTGTCCACAATGCAAGCCAGTTCATTCTGGATTACAATTTAACCAGGTTCCATGTCTTGTGCAATCATGGTCTCAATAGAGTCAATCTCATATGTGATAGCTGACAACTCTTTCTCAGTCCTGAGAGAAACTTTTTCATGAGAATCCTATTCAGCGAGAGTATCAGTATCATGTCTCAGACTGGCAGAGTCATATTATAAACCTGTAGCTGCTAGAGGATGTAGTCCTTCTTGTAAAACAGCCTCAAGTGAGCCTAATGGTGTTTCAGATGCCCTCTCACTGGCCACTTCAGAAGCTTCTAGAGTAGTACTCTTAACAGACTCAATATTGTTTTTACTCAATTCTGAAAGTGATGGAGGACACCAGCTGAGGCGCCCTGGTATCCATGTGGGAGATGTTTGTGCATGTTCCTTTCTTAGCTGTGGAACATGTGGTGTCAACAAAGGATTAGAGATTATGTTTCCTTCAAATGCATAATCTTTTAGACCCTCTAAAGTATCATCAGTCAATCCCAAGGAGGCTGCAGAATAAACATATTCATTTGGGGAAAGTAGTTCATCAGACCATTTGTGAGGTAATGTCATCGCCTCTTTGATATATAATTAATGAACCATTCCATCAATCATCAACCCAAAGTCCTGTTCTATTTTGGTACTTAATGGGATTTGAATCATAAGATAAGCAACTTCAAGGTCCTGTTTACATAGAGTAATGTCTACTATCCTTATCAGTTTACCCAGTCTGTTACCTATTATAGTTAGGTTGGAGACAGACCAAGTTGTCAGAGGCAAGCCAAACACTTGTGCCAGACAGAAACGACTGGTCTTAGGGACATCAGCGATCCATGGTTTTATGTCCTGAACCCAATTATCTAGCCACAACTTGTCATTCAAAAACAGATTACCAAGGTCTAGGAGTTCGTTTTCCCATAAGAGAACCAAGCCAGCTCCAAGTGGACTTGCCATCATGTTTAGATAGCCAGTTGCTTTCAAGGCCATCTAAAACTCCACAAGATCAATCAGTATTGATTATCCTCCCCCACATAACTTCGTGCTAACCAGTCATCTTTGCTACTACTTAATGATAGGAGATTTTGCTTAGAGGAAGGTTCAGGCTTATCACTAACAATAGCTCCAGACGTGCCATGTAACAATTTACTCACCCATAAACCTTTAGCATGAGTATGTTGCATAGGCCCCATATTGTGCACATTCTGCAGTCCAATCAACTTCCGTGGCTCATTGCTACTAATTTCTATTCCTATATTTAAGATAGTGAGCACGGTTCGCTTGCAACCTGTAAGAACCAAACCACGTATTGTTAAGCCTTAGTAGAAGCAGCTCAACATCATCCATATCGGAGTATTCCACAAAACTTAAGGGTAATCCCCTGTTATTCAGCTTACGGGCAACAAATATTTCCTTAATGGAGCCTTGCCGCTTCAAAGCACTGTGTAGGTGATCCGCATCACATCCTTAAGGAAAGTTAGTAATGTAGAAGCTGATGGTTTTAGTAGGATATGTCTCTTTTTCCGGTAGTATGTGCGGACTAAACCGCTCGTGGAATGGAAGTGGGTTCTGAACAGGTAGCCGCTCTTCGACTGAAAGAACAGGAAAGGAATCGTACGCAGGCGCCTTCCCTGCCTTGATAGCTGCTCTCCTGAGGAGTTTAGCCTGCCTTGTCGGGATGAGCCACTCTGCCATAATGGGGTGAGGAAGAGAACCGAGAAGAGCGGAGAATAGAATAGAATAGAATAGAATAGAATAGAGTTAGCTCCCCGAGTGGATAAGGTATATTTGGCATTCCAGCAAGAAGTTTCTTGTGAGAGAATGGGCCTTCAGAGTTGAAATCTAAAAGGAGTATGTGGTCGATCAGATTAAGTTCTGAAAAAACTAAGTGGGGATTTTAGAATTTTATATGACCATGGAGTTTTCCATATATCCTTGAGGAGGAGATGACCAATCAAGGCCTTTGGTGTAGCGTCACCTGGATTCCTATATGCGAAAAGAGTTTTGCATTGGACTAACCGATATGTGATACCAAGATCTGTTAATCTCCATTAGTCAAGATACTCCTATCGCATTACAAATATGATCATGTATAGGTTGTCAGTATCTTGAGCGTCATGTAAGATTTTGATCAATAACATTTAGTTTTTTTACTTGATCAGCAAGATCTCGTTGTGTTTACATAGGTCGACCTTCTTTCATCTTGCGAGTTAAGTGGAGTAGATATTCGAGAATCCTTGATTCAAGATAGGACACACCTTTCTTGCTCCGTAGGAGTTGGGAGTTTGATCATGGTTTTATTCGATATTTTAATGAGAACATTCATTCACGATTGAAGAGTTTTGGATTAATTTATTCATTAGAGCATAAATGGTACTCAAGGTGCAAGACACAAATTGGGTGGGTTAACAGACATTGTCTATGGACCTTATTGAAATCATGAGTGAAGGACCAGCAGGTGCGATACTTTAAGAGGATAAAACCAAAGTCTAGTCACGCGAAAAAAATGCATTGGGACAGAAAGCAGGTCACAAAATTGGCAGTTTGGCACAAATGAAGTTGGTGTTAAGTTCATAGGAAAAGTTGAAGCAGCTCAAGAAAAATTGAGAATCGCCAAACTTTGCTTTAGAATAGATAATTCTAAGGAAAAACGACTAAAAAAATTGAGGTGCACCCAGAGGCGGAGGTAGGGGGACAAGGGGGGCCTTGGTCCCCCCAATATTTAAAAAGAAAATAAATTACATGTAAAAAAAATTGTTATATATTTATTGGGTTTATAAAATATCACAAATGTTGTCTGGATGATGTGGGTTTTCGCCATTTTTTTCTTTTTTTTAGTAAGAAATCAAAAGCAAAATTGCAGCCTCATCGATTCGAACATGAGTGGACATTCAAAATCCTACAATTGTAACCACCAAGCCACATAACATTCATGCAATTTTATTAACACAATTAAATATTTATCTTGAAATTTATTCAGAATATATTTTTTAATAGTTGTAAAATTGTAGTTGTCTCTATATCAATTATGAAACAATCTAGTAAATTTGAATAGCTGCAAAATTGTAGTTGTCTCTATATCAGTTATGAAGCAATCTAGTAAATTTGAAACGTGCATATCCGATCGGTATTGATATTAAAATAATCTTTAAAAAAAAAAGTAGAAATAAATTTGACTATTCTAGTTTCTACCGTAGTATTTGAACGTGGATACCCAACTGAACCTAATTCAACCCGGTCCAACCTAGTCTATTCCAACTGAAATTTTTTTGGCCCCCCCAACTAATTTCCTGCTCTGCCCCCGAGTGCACCACCTATGCATGAAATCATGCCTTTGAAAGTTAAAAATGACAGGATAAACAGGAAAATTTCCCGTGCTAGTAGCCTACAAAGCAGTAACGCGGAAGCTTGAGGATGAGGTAAAATTGTAGGTATGAAAAAAGTAGCTTAGGAATAGCTTACAAGCAGTTTTCAAAGATGGGCAAAGAAATTTAAAGCCAAGAGCTAAGGAAGAATAAAAATACGAGAGGCAACCTCGAACAAACCGTAGAGCAGATTGGTAGAGGGTTGCAAAAATGTCAAGTCAACATCGGGCAAGAGTTTACGTGCCTCGGAATAATAGATGGTAAACAAGTCGGTGAGGAGGAATACAATTCACATTTTATATTCTGGACAATATCATCCACTCAGAGCGCATATGCTCGTGTTCAAGGTCAAGCGTTGCCGGCTCATCATTGGGGCCCGAAAGAATCTCCAGGTTTGCATCCTATGTGGGATCAATAATCTCCCACTCAAAGGGAGCACCGCGAGACTGCATCTGCTTCGGATATATTTGCAAATAGTGTAGTGCCTTTCCTTTCGAGCCATGGCAGAGGCTAGCACATCGTCGAACACACTGTCTCGGAGGAAAGCCCGAACGTATTCATCCTGGATTTGAGACTTCTCCACCTTGGCGGCCTCGAGATCCTTTTCTATTACAGGATATTTGCTCCCAGCCTGGGGTGTGAACTTCCAACCTCATCGTCGTTCGTCCACCATTTTCGCTCTCTTCCCCAGGACCTCCATCCTCTCGGCAAACTCTACCTTCAACTTCAAAGTTTTCTCCTCTTTGTTGGGCCTAATATATTAGGCTTATATTTTAGTTAATTTGTGTTATTGGCCCAATCCATTAGATTTAGAAATAATAATATAAATAGGTGCATGTATGATGTATTTTACCAGTGTCATTCAATCAAGAAAGCGGAACTTCTCAGTTTTCTATTTTCTCCATTTTCTTCATCTCATAGCTTATTCAACAAAGCCCCCAAACCCCCTTGAATTCTTTGAATCTCATCATGGTATCGGAATAGGTTTAAGGAATAGGGTTTAGCCGCCTATGCTTCCTGAATTTCTTAATGATTCCGTTGTTTTTCCTTTGTATTTTCATTATTTATTTTTTTCTTCACAGATATGGGATCTGGATCCCAAATCTGCTTTCTTCTATTTTATTTGGCTGAAAATTTCCCTTACCTTCTCTGATTTTATTTTCTCTTTTAAATCTCGTTTTTTTTCTTATATTCCCTATTTTATCAGCTTGGAGTTGTTCTTCCTCCCTATTCTTCCAAAGTTTTCGCTGTTTTTTTTTCTTCCTCATGTCCACAGCAAAAGATTCTCTCACCCTCTATCCCTTTCTCTTCTCTATTTCTCACACTTTCTCTCTATTTTTCTCCAAATATTTTTCTCTCCCGCTCTCCAATCTCACACTCGATTCCTTCTCTCCCCCTATGACTTATGAGTCCCATCTCTCTTTCAAATATTTTCTCTCTATCATTTCTCGATTTTATCCCCCACTATTCCCACGTAATTTTTTTCTTCTTTATCTTCAATCTCTCTCTTATCTTTTCTCGTCTTTCTCTATTTCTAAAGTTTACAAATCCAACTAAATTAAGCCAAAACTATACTGGGCCATTTACTATTGTTGGGCCTGTGTCATCACCGGGTTGTTTACTGTTGTTGGGCATGTGTCATCACTACTGGACCGGATCGTTTGCTGCTGTTCATTGTTGGACCGGGTCGTTTACTTTTAGACATTGGCGTTTTAAATCGAAAATCGGCTAACCGTCGATTTTAAGACAAGCTAAAATTGGAGATTACAAAAAATGGAGGTTTTGATTAAAAAAAATAAATGAAATCTGGCAGTTTTCGAAGGTTTCAACCAGCCCGAAACCGGCTAGAGACCAAAAAAAAACAATAAGATTTTTTGAATTTTTTGACTTGTTTTTGAATTTTAGGGTTTATGGTTTTTATAGTTTGAAAAGTTATAAAAATTATAAACTTAATAAAACTTATAAAATTTAAAAAACTTATTACTTTTAACTTATAAACTTTTTTAACTTATAAAACTTAAAAACTTGTATGACTTATATAATTTATAAAACAAAAAAACTTAATAACTTGTAAAACTTAAAAAATTATTAACTTATAAACTTTTTTAACTTATAAAAACTTATAAGTTACAAACTTGTATAACATGTACAGTTTTAACTTATAAAATCCAAATCCTAAATCCTACACCTTAAACTCTAAACCCTAAAATTCCAAAAAGATCAAAAAAAAAAAATTCAAAAAATTAAAAGCCCCCTATAAGAGCGAGAGGGTTGTGGGTTCGACTCCCACCAGACACAAACATTTAGGCCAGACTCCTGCTGACAGGGCTTGCCCGGTCAGTTGTTTGCCTGATCTGCCCGAAGAGGCGTACGGATGGGTCCCTGTAGACTAGTCGACAAATAGTCGGATACCATCGGTCATCCAAAAAAAATAGAAAAGTAGACGCATAAGCTGTCCAAAATAAAATAGTACATATTAAATACTGTTGGAAGTAAAGTTACCAAAATAAATTTTCTTAAGTGGATTAATCCGGGCCGTCCACTTCAAGTATGATTCTACGATGGGAAATAGACAGTGGTTTTAAATTCGGATCACAAATTCTTGGAGAAATCCGAATCGTTAGTTCTCTGTCAAATCGTGCGGTATATAACAAGCGAGGCAACTAGCCCTATCCAGCGGGTGCAGAAAATTTTGCTCAGCCCATGGCCACATCCGCATAACCCGCATTTGTGCGGGATGTGGGCGGTTGGCGGAAGAAAATCTTCAAAATGCAATATTTTGCGGGCGGAACACGGAACATGATGGAGCGCATCCCACCAGCCATAACTAAAACAAAAAAAAACGTTTATTAGAGATTTACTTTTAGGTTTTACACTTTTACTTCCCGTAACCCCTTCCCCGCAGCCTTGCTTCCCCGCTTATTGTAGCCCCGATTCAAGGTAATTTAGGCTACCCGGGCCACTTTTATTTGATTCAATTTCAGATAGATGTTTGTATGGATATTGAATTTTTGTGATTGGTTTCAGTTGCTAAAACCAAAAAATTAACCCAACTGTTTTAGTTTTGTTTATTTCTAAATCGACTTTGTTTTTATTTTTATTTTTGGAGGTTGTCATTTTTGTTGGAGCCATAGCCATGTTTCCAGTGAAAGAATTATCTCATGATTATGAAAAATTCGCCATTATGGAAGAGTAGTTTCTTTTTTCTGAGGTCTTGTTAATGGTGTTGGAAGAATCCACAAAGCATTACACATATAAGTTAATTGATGATGGCTAAGTTGATGTTGACTATGTGCAAGAAGCATGGAGAAAACTTGAAGCCGTGTTTGAGTTTTGAGTTTGAACTTTGAAGTAGTGCATTTGTGCAGAGTCAGGTTATAAACTATGGAGGCATAGAGGATGTTGAACAAATAGTCAAACAAAGCCATCTTTGCAGCCATTGTTGAACAAAGAAGTCAGAAAAGATGGCCAACAGCAGCTGCTCACGCCAGACAAAGAGCAGCCTCAACCCATGCGTGAAGAAAAGTGGCAGACACATGTTAATGGTGTTTTTTGGTGTTTTCTTGCTTTATAACTCTATAAAACAAAGTGTAATGCATGAAGGATTATGTGAAATAGAAGGTATCAAATTTCTACTTGGTATCGGAGCTACAACACAAATTTCCGGGGGAAAAACGCGTTTCCGGCGGAAAACACCCGAAACCGCCGCTGTCGCCACCCATCCGCCGCCGCCACCGCCTGAAACAAGTCGTCTGAGCACGCGTGTTCCACCACGACGCTGACCCACGCCGGAAACGGCCGTCGCCGCCCAATTTCGCGGTGAAAACCGCCGCGAAATCCTAGGGTTCCGCCGGCGGGCTTGCTCGATTTACGGCGCGTCCGCCGCCTGCTGCGCCGGAGACCACGTCCGTCGGAATCGCGCCGCCGAGATCTTTCCGAGGCCATATCACGGACCACCGCGCCTCCACGCGCCGCCGTACTTTCATGCGCCGCCGCACGCGCCGCCGGAGCTCGCCGGACCCGGAACATCAGAACCTTCGACTCGGTGAACTCGTCGCACTCGTCGAATCCATTTTCGTAAATGATCTTCCGTTTGATCTATATTTATGTTTCCGTGGAAAAATTGAATATTATATGTTTGGATTGATATGCCTAAACTTGGAATATCCAATTAGGCAAAGCGTGGAGATGATAATTGATTGATTGTTGCTAAGAAGATATTGTAATTGTGCTAATTGTTGTGAAGTGCCCGCTGTGAGATGGCAGGAAAGGAGGATGACGCGATAGGGAAACGATTGGAAGCATTGGCAAAACTCGATCCTGCTACCCTGCAGCTTATTCAAGGAATAATGCAGGGGATGAGTGTTTCACCAATGCCGATTGTTCCAGCCACCACACAGGTCAAGCTTGACCTACCAACTGTTGACTTGAAACTAGATGGACGAGCCACCTATGTTAGTTGGTCCCGTCGAATTGAGACTACCCTGGTGGGTAGAAAATTGGGAAGCTATCTCACAGGGGATGAAAAAGGAAAAGCGGCTGCTCAAACTGATGATTGGAAAGCGATTAATTCTCAACTGAAAGTATGGCTGTTAAACTCATTAACTCCTACCATCGCCTCCTCGGTCGATGGTTTGGAGCTTGTTAGTGATATGTGAGCTCGACTGAAAAAGAATTACTCCAGAAAAGAAGAAAGTCAGATGGAGTTACATTCTGAGTCCAGTGTTGTCTCGGATGCTAAAGCTTTAGCTACTTCGACGGTTGCTACACGCACACCTAATTCAAAAGGGGAAAGTCGTAGTTGCTACAACTGCGGTGAGATAGGACATTTGATGGATTCGTGCCCACGTCCGAAGAGAGATAGGGATCCGGGATGGAGAGGCAGTCGTGGACGAGGAGGCAACCGTGGTTGGGGTGGCAGGAGAGGTGGCTCGAGGAGGTTATCATACACACATGACTGTGGATGCTGAAGAAGATGAGTTTGGCGGTGTAGGAGATGGTTCCCTCATTGCCCTAGAAACATATGGTAATGTGGCTCTTCACACGAAAGGTACGTATGATATTATTGCACTCGCATCCAGACCAACCACTGGCCCCCCAAGATGGATTTGTGATTTTGGGGCAAACATACACGTGACAGGTACTACTATGGAGTTTAGTTGTTAAATTTCAGGACACCACACATTGAACGATATTGTCCGCTTTGGACCGAAGCCCTCACGGATTTGTTATTGGGGCTTTTATCCCCAAAAGGCCTCATCCAAGTAATGTTTGGTAATTCTATATAAACCCTTCTTATACTCCTCTGAAAGTGCCTTCCAGTGTAAAGACCGCAGATGGTACCGCTCGACCAGTGGTTGGTAAGGGTACAATACAATGCACAGACACACTAACATTGTCCAAAGTTTTGCATGTCCCCTCATTTCCTGTAAACCTTCT
>JAOWBN010194492.1:0-15359 GCA_028565015.1 Pinguicula moranensis
ACGCATGTGTGGTCTTCATGTCTTGCTCCGATGGCAACAATGCCTCTTCTTCGAATTCATCAATCATCTCCATGAGAGTTTGGGGGTGGTCTGTCTGTGCGTCGCTTGTGTGTGGTCCCTTGCCCTTGCTCCAGTAGCCCTATTCTGATCGAACAGATCAGCCCATTGGTCGTAGTAAGGGAACAACTTTCCCCTAAGCGACAAAAACTTGCTGCCTGACTACAAAAACAACGAAGTAGCAAGTGTTAATGGGTTAAATACTAAATATTCCAATGGTAATACGCGTATTAATAAACAAAACCTCTTGAAGCTCTTTCCATATATCCTCCGAGTCCACAACAGCACTGAGTGTTTCCTGATCTATCGACACTCCACTTTGCTTCGCAAATTCAGTGAGCAACCTGTATTGTTTAGTCCGAAAATGGAGCTTGTTGTCCACATTCGGTCCTCTGACAGAGCTACTGGGAATTAGTTGCCTGATCTTCGTCACTGCTTTTTCATATACTCCACGCCTCCAGCCCAGCCCTGCCTTCCATCCCTCTTGAGCCAAATCCTCCATTGTAACCAATAGTGCATTTTCTTCGTCCGGGTTCATGTACATCTTCTTGTTTTTGCTCCGTTCTGCAACCTGTTCAGCCTGTACCTTCTTTTTGGCAGCTGATCGTTTGAATGGTTGCTTCAAGCTACTTGGCTTCCTAGGCATTGGTATTTTGTCTTCGTCAAAGTTTTCAGAAGTCATCTCGTCCGGTTCATAATCGCTACTAGCATCCATCACTCCTGTCCTACAAACACAAGTTAGTGAAGACTAGTGAAGTTGAACAATAAGCAACATGAACAACAGCACATTCAACAACATATTCGAACAACAGCACATTCATCAACATATTCGACCAAATGTCAACAACAAATTCGAACAACATATTCAACAACATAGTATAAAAAAATAGAATAGAGGTGTTATAAAAACATATTCAACATATTCAACAACATACTCAACAATATCAGACATTTCAAATCATAACAAGAAGTATGAAAGCAACTCATGTCCATCATGGTGAAAAAAAATGGGTTATAAATCAATATCTTGAATCTATAGATCATTTCTGCCAGATTGTTGAAAAACATGAGCAAACACTGTCAACATCGGATATTACATACAGATTATTAAATAAATTATTTTAAACACAAGCATCAAACCCGAGTATTTTAAATTATTTTAAAACTGGACACCCAAGTCTGTTATTTATCAACAGAACAGAGTATTACATAGAGAAAAGTTTGATAAACTATTAAGGACCAATTAAGCAGTCAGAGTACATAATCAAACAAGTTAAGCAGTCGGAGTACATAATCCGACTAGTTAAACTATTAAGAATCAATTTAAGCAGTCTGATAAAATACTAAGAACCAATTAAGAACGAAATGAGCAGTCTGTTAATCTCTTTAGAACCAATTTAGTAGTCAGAACAGAGTAGTCTACAAACCTTAACCCAAATCGACGAACCCTAAACCCCTGCATCAAACCCTAAACCCAGTATCCGATAAATGTGAGAAACCCTAACCCTACACCCATAAATCGATGAACCCTGTTCTCAAATAAGAAAAAACTGGACACCAGAGTCGGTGGAATAAGGCAAGAGGAAGCTTACGCTGTCGGTAGGCCGGATTTGGCTAACCTGTGGTACTTCCCGTCGACTACGAGCAACGTCCGTGAGAGAATTGGCGAGAAATAGGAGGAGAAATCGCGTCTGAGGACCAAATGGCTTTTATACGGCCAAATCCAGGGGCAGAATTGGTATTTCGCAAAGAGGGATTGAGGAAGGAGTCCTTAAACCCTCGAGCGAAAAGGGTTTAAAAAGTGGGAGTTTCCATGCCCTATACCGTGCCCGAAGCGTAAACCCCGGGGCTGGTGCATAACATAGTTTTGCTACCAAACGGGGATTAAACCAGGAACCGCATTGAAAACCCGGACTCTACCTTATAGCTGCTGGACGCCAAACCCACAATGGCATCAGCAAGGGCGGAGCTGGGGGTTACATTGGTCAATTGAGAATATTGATCGGTATTTCTAAAATTGAATATCAAATCAATTAGAATTGGGAATGAAAAATCGTTATCGATTCAAATATCAAAATTATCGAACTTATTTGATAATTCAGCATTCAATATTTGGTATCGGTTCGATATTTTATCAAAAAAGATCAATTTTTTTTAATTTATTTAAAAAATAATAATATTTCATCTGCAATTTTAGTTATCATTAATCAAAAAACATATTTTAAAACTAGACTGAAAAAATGAGAATCCACTTGGGAATCACCAAAGTTCTAATTCTACTATAAACTCCATAAGATAAATATATCCTTAAAACATGATACTAGGATAACAGTCAAAATCTATTTCAAAACAAATCAAGCATTTGATCAATCAAAATTCATCATAAAGGAAAAAAAGCAAGAGATTGGAATAAAGGTATTCATGAAACAAACAAACAATTACCTCATAATTTGGTGGGAGGATAGATTTCAATAACTTCTAGCAGCGTGTCAGCTCCAACTTCACTTCTGATTTCTCCTAAAATTCCAATGAAAATCGCACACAATGAAAATGCTAACGTCAAACAAAATTGTAGAAACTATTAAATTAGAGTACGACACTGAACCTTTCGCAATGAGGAAGGATTGATTTTTCAAGGAGAGTGAGCCGAAACTCCGTCCTGGTCCTCTCTTCTTCATCTCCGGTTTCTTATACTTCCTTCTTGATATCTCCCCTCTTGCAGAAGTGATATTGGGAAGACGATAGATGAATGGCGACTTCAGTTCAAAACAGGCGAGGGTTTATTCTGTGTTCAAATCTGAAATCACTCCTAATTTCATACCATATCAAACGACATCGTTTTTGTCTTAAATGACACTAAACGATGTCGTTTGGTATAAAAAAATAAATTTAAAAAACAAACAAAAATCGGCATTCGATTTTTCCCGATTCTCAATCAGGAAAAACCGAACTTGGATGGGGATCAACTTTTGGGCCTCGATCCTGATCCAAATTCCTGAATACTTGACTTTTATAGGGTATTCGGATTGAAACCGATGGTATTCTGCTCACCCTTAGAGCCAAGGTGCTGAGGAGAGACACGCCCCTCCATCCACCCCACCCCACCCCAAAAAAATTGGAGTGTAATTTTTTTAATAAAATATTTTAGTATAACTCTATGGCCTTCAAGAGTTATATTACAATTAGAGTTTAAATCTTTAAATTTGATCCATAAATAAAAACGATGTCGAAGTTTAGGAGCCCGTCAAAAGTGAAGGAAACTGCAAATTGCGTGGATTTTTTGTTACTTGTTTATGTACGTAATGTGCCATTCTTTTCCTTACTTTTTGGTCTATACAATTTGCGAAGCGTGTGCGTG
The DNA here is from genome assembly GCA_028565015.1 of Pinguicula moranensis. Classification (NCBI taxonomy): domain Eukaryota; kingdom Viridiplantae; phylum Streptophyta; class Magnoliopsida; order Lamiales; family Lentibulariaceae; genus Pinguicula; species Pinguicula moranensis. Next base: position 3,416 of record JAOWBN010194492.1, read on the forward strand.
AGAGAGAGGGAGAGGGAGAGGGGGGCAGGTTGTAGAATGTTAGTGCCGTGGCTACAGTAACATTGGTTTCACGAGTTGGGAAATTGAGTTCTTTTGGAAGGCTTCGACGTTGAGGATCAGGAGAATGGAGGTGGGCGGTCACCGTCTTCTCTTCTCTCCCTCCCTCTCTCTCTCGATTTTTTTTGTGTTTTCGAAGAGCCGATGGTCTCCATGGAAACAGTCTCTTGATCTCTTTTTAGAGGTTAGGGTACGACTGAGTACATCTCACCCTCCCCAGACCCTGCCTAAAGGTGGGATATACTGGGTATGTTTGGTTTAGTTTGGTTTTATGTACGTAATGTGATATTTGTTACTTGTTTATGTACTTATCCCAAATTATTTCTGAATTTGGTTATTTGCCATAAATAAATATGATTATTAAAAAGGATAGGAAGAATTATTGTCCTTTTGGTTTATTTTCCAATTAGTCTCATGATTTGCCAAGACATGCAAGGGGCATAGTCGACATTTTGGATGGAGCCTAAACATACAACATGAAATTTACAAGGCTGGATGGAGGAGAAATGATATAGCGCACGAATTTAACACAAGAAAATTACAAGAATGATGAGTCTCATGTGTTAAACACCAATCCCAATGGTCCATCTGGTGTTAAACACATGGGGATTGATGTTTAACACGTGTGGCCCATCATTCTTGTGATTTTCTTGTATTGAATTCGTGCGCTATATCATTTCCCGGGATGGAGGGAGTGGGGGGCTATGGTCCCCCTAGAATTTTAAAAAAAATTACATGTTAAATTTTTTATTTTTTTAATTTGGCCCCCTTAAATATTATAATTGTGTTTGCTATTTTGTAAAATCTACTTAGCTCACTGCTATAGTTTTGCTTTTACAAATTTATAGCCATGGGTTCATATCCCACCAACCACTACAACATAAAGATTTAATTTATTAATGCTTAGCTTTAGTTTCATTGGTTCAAAATACAATTAAATTGTTTATATCAGTAACCTAATTAAAAAGTTTTCCATCTCACCTAATTAAAATAATCTAAAAAAGAAAAAGGAGAAATAAAATTAAAAAAATTCCCCTTACACCTATGAATTGATGATAAATTTTGTTAAGTACCATAATATCAACGTTTTTTTTCTTCAAATTATTTATGGGTAACAACGATCATAATAATTATTGTATAAAATAATAATAATATTTATCTTGTACTTTTTAATAAGTAGATCCGACTTCTTAGACTCTTCTCGTTTCTGCCGTAATATCTGAATGTGCATACGCGACCAGACCATATACCAACCATAATATTTATCTTGTATTTTTTTCTTAATTTTCTGCCTCCGCCCATGTTACAAGGTATGGGGTGGGTGAGGGTGGGTTTCTATCCATGTCGGGTCCATTTCGTAGCCGGATTCGCATAGTCCGGATTCGCGGATTACTTTGGGTTTTCGCGGGTTTAGTTTTTTTTGTCCTCTGTTTGGTAGTGACATGTCGGGATTACCAGCATAGTTGTTAGTTGTTTGGTATCTGCGTTCGAAATCAGGGATTACATTGAAATGAGATAAATGTCTGTCATTTTACTGAAATGTCGTCGAAACCCTAGTTCTTCCACCGTGCGCCGCTGTCAACCCAGCCCCGATTCGAGGTGATTTCGCCGCCCTTGCCTTCTCCGTTTTGTAATTTTTACGGTGCCAGTGAACCCAGCCTCGACATGGGTGATTCTATCAGCCCCGACATGGTTGATCTCCCTTCGCTGCCGTAGAAGCCGCCATGCGTTGCCGTTGAACGAAGCAAAAATGAGTGCCAAGATCGTGTGAAAACAAATTCGCTTGTGGGTTTAGGAATCCTTTCGTCAGATGAGCTCGAATGCAGGGAGGAGCTAAGGAGGAGGGTGACGGCGTCTAGGAGCGAAATCCAGCGGAGAAAACTAGTCGAGATCGGGCGGAGCGAATGAGGAAGAAAAGCTTATAAAGTGTGTTTTCTGTAATATTGTGGGTTATTAAGGGCAAACTAGTCAATTCACAATCCGTGTAAATGCGAGATTTCCTAAACCCTGCATCAATTTCGGACAAAAACGCAGTGTTGTCAGTGTGTTGTCCCAGCCAAACAAGTTGTCCCGCGATCAGAGGATATGGCAGGCGAGGCACCAAACGTGGGTACAATTAGGATAACTCAGCAAAAATCGGTTTTATTCTGTCTTCAAACACAGTACCAAACGTACCCTAAATTTCTGAGATCGTGAGCCCAATCTCTAGATCCGCTTTCCAAAGCTAACTCAAGAAACACGAAAAAGACAACATTCTTTTCCTTATATTGTAGTTGCCGCCTCGTCCTCCGACCACCGGTGCATGCACAGAGACGGCAGCGCGTGTGGACAGCACACGGAGGTGGGACCATCGTTCGTGGGCCGAGAATGCCCAAAATGACACGGACAGTCACAACAAGCTTGGGGCCCGGAGACCGCTGGACCGTGGGTTCATCCTAACGAATTGGTTAATGGCACAATTCCTTTTCGTTATATGCTTGTCTTTGAATTCCCTGGTAAGAATCTAACCACTTGGATAAGTAGGAATGTTTCTAGAAACGTGGTGCAAGAACATCTCAACTAAAAAAAATGCATTGGACAAAGTTTATTTGAAGAATAAACTTTTCGCGAACAGTGGACAGGCACTTCATTTTGACGAATTGGTTAATGGTACAATGCCTTTTCGTGATATGCTTGTCTTGAACTGTTTCCTCTTGTCAAGTAAAGAAAATAAGATGAAACTTTGATGGAGAGGAATCTTGGAAAATTTTGATGAGAGCAACTCAATAAAAACTATTTAGTTATCTTCAAAATTTTAAATAAAGAAAATAAAATGAAATCTTGATGATAGGGTTGGGATATTGATGGGTGGTTAAGATTCTTAGAAGATGTCTCGGTTTCAATTCACTTTGTGTGTAAATAATTCGTCGGGGCTACGACCATGGGCTTCATTCGGGGGATTGTTGGCATGAGCTTTACTCGGTCCATGTGGGGCGCGTTGCATCGATCTCATGGATAAGTCGGGTACGATTTTGGTCCCATATACTATGGTTACTCCCCCATCATACACACAAAAAAAAGATGAAATTTTGATGGAAAGAAATTGTTATTATTTAATTCAGATCTATACACACAAAAGCGGTTAGTAACTTCTTTAACAAGAAACTTGAAGTAATAAAAACAGAAAGTCAAATTGAGACAAGATACAAGTCTCATGGTTCACCGAATAATATTTTTCTGTCCACGTCCATATTGAGCTTCAAAATTGGATGTTCGTTGCTAATATTATTCTCTGAACCAAAATAGCATCACAAGTTACTGTAACCAAACATATTGAATAACAACTCAAAAATATATCAAACAAAGATTTCAAAATCCGGCGAACACTCTCGCCGTAAAACATAGTGACAACAAGTCATTGTAGATATACAAACGAGGCCAATTATACGCCTGAAAACACAAAAGAGAGACGAGAAACAAAAGGTTTACGGCGAAGAGTGAAGAGAAAGTCTTGAGAACGCTGATCAGGAGAGAGAAAGAGAACGCATATGTATATCATGTATTGAGGCATTGATTCAATATATATCTTGCCAATATTTGATCCTAACCACAGGATCAGCGTCATCGAATGGTTGTAATTCAATTATAAGTGTAAATCTCGGTCGTTGGAATAAGTTGCAGTATCAATGACTCATATCATTTATTTACATTGCTTAATAGTGGCTGTTGGATCGTGTCAGAGAATGGATGGTCTGAATCAAGTCTTATGCGATGGTCCAGCTTCCAAGAAATCGCTTCAGTTCTAGCCGTTAGATCATTTCATATGTGGACGACTTAGATCACATTTCACAGGTTTAGGCGACAACACATATAGGCTGCAGATCGAAGTATAGGTGGACGGCCCATATTATACATTACATAAGCCATCGGATCATAACAATCATGGATGAACAAGATTATTCCACTAGGCAAAACCAAAGACCATCAGATTAAATACCAGATTGGACGGCTAAGATTAGACCATCTGATCAGGGATACAATTGGAACTTTACCATTAACAAGAATTTGTATATAAATGAACTCCAAATCACGTTAATAATATAAACAGAAAAATGGAGAATATTATATTAAAATATTTGTGATTGTTTTTCGTATCAAATTCTAGCAAGTTGCAACCCTTTTCTCAAGCCTTTTTATAAAGGGGAATGAATACACTTGGCACCACCATATGGGTCTATTTGACAAGTCCGTTTATTCTTTATTGGGCTGATAGCTTGATCTTGAGTATGAGCAGCGAGCGGAACGTACGGGCTAGCATGGCAGATATCCTTTCCTGTGCTTGGGCTTTAGTGGTGGACCTATTTTGGGGTGCTAGAATTTTCTACCACATCAATTTTGAATCCTAAATTTGATATTGATAGAAATAGTATTTGTAGTTAAATTTATTAAGATAATTTTTTTTATTTACTAAATTTTCATAACACTAAAAGGAAAAAAATAATTTCTTATTTACTTTAAGAAAAAATGAGTTTGATTCCTAACAAAAGAGAAGATTTCTACCTACTTTATAAAGTTATCTTATAAAATTTAATTATAACAATAGCAACAAACTCAAATAGAAAGTAGAAATAGTCTCAAGTTATATTAAAAAATTCAATTGCAGCTAGAGGTTGGCACTGGTCCGCCCGTCACAATCGTTTTGAAAAAATGGCCCGGCTCGAGCTATTTTATTTTTATTTATTTATTTTATTTTTGATAATTTTTGTACAAGTTTTAATAACAAAAAAGACAGGTGGGCCAAACCTGCTCAAAACTTGAACCAGCGACTGGCTCAACCAAAAAAAGGGCGGGCCAAGCCCACCCATTTTCCAGCCGCCCGTTAAAAAACAGGCAGGTCAGCCCTTCTTACCCTTTTATGTTGGCTAACTAGACCCAACCAACCTCTAAGTGCACCAATAACAACAAACTCAAACAGAGAAGTCCCAACAAACCAAGTAGAGAAACCAACATCAATTCCTAACATGAAGCTCAACTGGATGCATGCAAGAGAGATAATCACTAATCTATTTTGTCTTCCCGTCGAACGATGCAATCATGAAGAGCTCGAACTACAAACCCTTTATACTTATGCAGATTTAAAGATCGGCCAATCGAGATTCCGAATTACCTCTACAAAATCTGATCTCGTGGAGGAAATTATGTGTACTAAATAGTGTGTTGGTTTGTGTTGGTTGGCACGTTTGCCAACCAGACAAATTTAATATCAAATAGTTAAATTACTATTTGAGTACTGTGCAGTACTATTCATACGCCTATAAATAGGCTACGTGCCTATTCATTTGAAATAAGCGTTTACGAGAAACTATACGGAATTCTCTGTCTGCCTAACCACCCGAGAGGCTAAGACTTGATTCGTGGGAATTAAACGAGACTCTGGTAGCCTCGTTCCGGATATTCGATTCAAATATCACGCTTCCGCAATCAGGTAACATTTACTGTATTTGTTACCGTTATATCCAATTATTGGATCCGTTCTGTTATATTGGATTACAGTACTTGATACGTAAGTTCAAGGTACTTTAATTGTTGATCTCCTATTAATTGCACTTTCTGGTAATGGCAAGGTGGTCTGGTTTTCATTTGCCTATATGAGTCATATGTTTGTCTTTTTCATGAGTTGCTTTCAGCGTTTCCATCCCATGGTTCTCCTGTTATGCATCTGTGAGATTATCATATAGAACTACTGCCAGATAAGCTCTTGAAGGTTGAACATCATTTTCATCACAGAACTATTGCCATATATATAATAATTTCCGAACTTTATTTACGATGTTTCAGAGTTACCTTGTCTTTACGGGATGGCTTACGTTTTCATCCTATCATAAGGCTATCATCCATTTGTTATTATTGGAATATGGGCCCTCATAGAATGGACCATGTTCTAAATAAACCTTTAGGGTTTTTAACTTTTTGCCTAAGTTAGTATCTTTTATCTAAATTACCCCTTTAATAACCTACTTAAATGGTTGTACTCAGTCATTTGTTAATGTGAGATTATTTTATTCTACAATCCTATTTGGTATCACAATCTACCTAACATACCCTAATTTTTTGCCACACTATTTATTGCTGCCTAGATTTCCGCAACCCTCTTTTGGCTGCAATTTTTGACCATGTTTTTTATCTAATGTTGAAGTGAGAGTTTTGGTCTATTTTCTTGTATCTTTGACAGGCGGTTGCCCGTATCTTATTTGTGGAGATTTATTGTGATCTCCCTATTATTTTTCGTGTTGTCTCTTGCTGGCCTCTTTTTTGTTTGTTGATTTTCTGATTGGTGTGATTCTGCTTTCTCCTGTGGGTATTTTACATTTGGGACATTATGGCTAAGGAAGTTATAGACAAGGATCTATCTCTCATGCACACTACCACCCAGCGTGATGAGTGTTTTGCTCAATGGACGTAATTTTCAGGCGTGGTCCAGTAGCCTGCAATTATTCCTCAATGGTAAATGAAAGCAGAGTTGGCTCAAGGAAGAAAAACCTGCCCCGGCGAAAATCGATAAGAAAGCTTTTGAGGATTGGTTCGCTGACAACTCTGATATTTTGGGATAGATGTTCTACTCTATGGAACCTTCTATCTACGATCTGTTTATGTACCACCGAACTGTGTCGGGTCTATGGGCTACTCTCAAACGGATGTTTGGTCATTCCCGAAATAATTCTCGTATCTTCGAACTACATCAGGATCACAATCGTGCCTCTCAAGTACTCTTGGGGTTTTCTGTCACAAATTTCTTTGGTTATTTACATAAGTGTTGGGAGGAGCACTCTCAATATAAGCTCCTGAGTGATTGTTCATGTATCAAGTGTGGTGAGTCCCTCGTCAAATGTTTTGATTGTCACCAAACTTATCCATTTTTTATGGGCTTGAAGCCCGAATATGAAGTTCCCCATACTCAGATCCTACACAGCGCATCAATGCCCTTGTTGTATGATGCATTTGTTAAAATTGAGGGCGATGAACGCAAACATGGTCTTCTTCCTCCACTTGCTTTGGGCCCTACCCCTACTTTGAAAGATCATACGGCCTTTGTTGGGTCGTCTAGCCAACGATCGACCCATCCATATGGCCAGCATTTCAGAAGCCAGGTCATACTATTGATCATTGCTTCGTCCTTCACCCAGAATTGAGGTAGCAGTTTGAACTAAACCGTGGCATGGGTCTTGGGGGTGGCCGCTGCCGCTGCCGAGGGGCTCCCCGAGTTGGTGCAATTGCTGAGAGATTTGCAGGTTCCATCGACTGGAAAGCTAGGATAATGCAGTGAAACTTGATTACCAGAAGAACAGGGCTTAGTGGATTCATCTCCCAGCTGATTCCACCAATTTTAACTTGGCACCTCTGGCTGAGAAGATGCAATGCCATATTTGAAAGAATATATCAGAGTCCAGAGCAAACTTGGAGGCAGGTAAGTAACACTATTTACTCTACAGCATCACTAAGTGAGTTATCCTTTAAAATGCAAGATGAGAACTTGAGGAGGCGCTTCAACATCCCACTCGGACTCAGACATGGAGATAGCTTCAGTGTAGTGCTTTGGGAGAGGCCTCCTCCTGACTGGGTAAAGCTAAACATGGATGGAAGTTGTGTTGGCAATCCTGGCCCCTCAGGAGGTGGTGGAATCATAAGGGATGACAAAGGCGAATGTCTTGTGACATACACAACACACTTTGGTGTGGGGACAAACAATGGTGCGGAGCTGAATGCGGACACTGAAGGACTAAAACCGTGCAATACCAAACCGGTCGACACAAGTGATCTTAGAGACTGACTCCTAGATCCTGGTGAACTAGATCAACTCAGAGTGCTGCACTCCATGGTACCTATGGGATTACTGGAGTGCCTTCAAATCCCAAACTACAACACAAGGCATGAGATTGAAGGTGATACATCAATACAGAGAAGTGAATCCAATCATTGACCTACTTGCTAAGCAGGCAACAGTTAGAGTCTCCTCAGTATTTTGGTGCAGAGAGGACTTGCCACGCTTGGAAAGAAGGATGCTTAGATTAGAAAAGCAAGGCCTTCATAATCTTAGGTTGTGCTAACGATTGAATCATAGAATTTTTGGGGGAACTAAGCCTCCTATCGTGTCTAAAAGAGGAGAGCTACTGTTTTGAAGGCTTGCGGTCAGCTATATGACCTTGACCTACTTTTGTACAAGTTTTGGCTCTTACCTAAGGAAAATATAAGGATGGAAATTTAAATAAAAAATGATGTCTTGCAATGATACTTTCATTTGTGTTCAAACTTCTTTAATTTATTTGTTGAAAATGACAATACTTCAAGACAGGTTTTGAAAGTATTGTTATACCTTGATTTTGGTGTCTCAGATTTCTGCCTCTGAAAAAGGTTGTACAAGAAAGAACTCAAGCTGAACGTGTTGCTGAAGTTTCTGATTTCAAGTCGATGCTTTGTGATAAATTAGATATGACTTCCATCTCCCGCTGGTCAAAGGTAACCTCATCCACTTGATATGCAAAAGTGAAATGCTGATGCATTTGTATTGGAAATAAAAGAATTTCAGGAAAGGTGTAATTTTATTATGATAGTCCAACCCTATATATATATAGGAGAGAGGACTAAGTAAAACCCTAAAAGACGGTAGAAGAGAAAAGAAATATCTAGATGAGTCCAAACCCATTATTCCAACGCTCCCCTCAAGTTGGAGCGATGATGTTGCCAAGCCCGAGCTTGCGGAGAGATAGTTGTAAGAGCCTCATACCAATAGAGTTGATGAACATATCAGATCCCTTGAGGAGGCAAACTGCAGTTTCAACTTTGTTCTCTCATGAAGGATGTTGTCGCACCACAACAAGCACGCGCAATCTATCGGATAACAGCGCAATCTACCGGATTACAACGACAGATTAGACAGTGGAGACCGGATACTCGGTAACTCTAAGGAGGCTGGTGGATCACAGCGAGAACACACAATCTTGTAGATAACAACGACATATTAAATAATGGAGACTAGACACTCAGTCACTCAAGGACAAATAATGAAAGAACTAAGGCTCTTAATCCATCACAGGAGAGTCCACAAAATCAATTCTACAGCTAAATTGACCGCAAGAGAGAATACAACGGCAATGTTGGTTGGATGGAGATCTGGCAGCGCGGATGGTGACGAGGAGGCCACAGGCGACAAATTAAGCTTTTTCTTTAGGGCGGCGGCCAACCCTATAAATAGGAGTTTGGTTCAAGGGTAAATTAGTAAAACTATATATGACTAAGTAAAACCCTAGAAGACGCTAGAACTAGATGGGCCCAAGCCCATATTCCAACAGAAATATTTTTGCATTAGTTTAAAGATCACAGTTGAGTGATTTGCCATTGTAAACGACTACTTTTTCTCTCAAAAAAAAAAGCTTTATGCTCTCTCTAACTTTCCTTGTGAAGATTAGGAAAAAATTTTATGCTTGGAGAGGGAAGATAATATCCCAAGAGGGACGCCTAACATTGATTAAGAGTATCATATCCAGTCTGCTAGTCCATATCATGGCTGGTTTGAAACTTCTACATTGGGCTCTCACAGAGGTCAGGAAAAGTATGGCTGGATTTTTCTAAAGAGAGCAGGAGTCAAGCAAAAGCTACACTGGAAACGCTGGTAGATTTAATGTAAGCCTATTGCAGAGGGTAGTCTTGGAGTTAGATATTTTAAGGAGGTCCATAAAGCACTTGTCATGAAAATCTGTTTCAACATTATGGTGGGGAACAACCTCTGGAAGAGGTTTATCAAAGCAAAATATAACAGAATAGAGGCATTGATGATAAGGCAGAGTAAACAACTAGACTCAAGAATATGGAAATATGCAATGGAATTCAGGCAAGAAGTGCAAGATAACATCAAGATCATCAAGCATAGAGGATCATCCAACTTTTGGTTTGACAAGTGGTTTTCCTCGGGTGTACTGGCCTTGAGACTGGATCAAGTGCTTTACAATGGTGCAACGATGGTTGATTTTGCTGAACATGGACAATGGCAACACCGAAAGTTGCTGCAAGCAGTAGGAGAACTGACAACGGAGGATATACTGGCCACTGATCCTCCATGTCAGTCAGCTGGTCCAGATATAACCATTTGGAAGCCTGATTTGAGAGATCACTTCACAGTGAAGAGAGCATGGGAGACTGTAAGGAGTAGAGCTGAAAAACTGTCGGTGTTTGATTTAATATGGCATAAAATACTACCAACCAAAGTCAGTTTATGTTCTTCGAAAGCATGGACTATGTGCTTGCCTACAGATGAAAATGTGATGAGCAGAGGTGTTCAGCTAGCATCCAGCTGCCACTGTTGTGACATCAGATGCGAAGAAACCACAAATCACATACTCTCTAACTCTGCCTTAGCTAGAGGGTTGTGTAATAGGGCGGCCATGCTGATATGGGTGACCTTTGCAGATCCTATGGGGTGGTGGGCGAGAATGCTACAATGGCAGATAATTTCAAAAAAATCAGGACTAAGAGGTTTATTATCCAAATTTTTCCCATCTATTCTACATGGCATTTAGGGTTCTGCAGGTACAAGGCTAGGTTTGAGAACATCTCCTAGTCAGAGGAACAACTATGGAGACAGGTCAGGAATGACAATGCTTTCCTAGCATATCAGGCTAACATGTCTTTTTCTATGCAGATCCAGGATGGTCATTTAATGCAGCAACTCAGCATCAACCTCGCCTTCTAGCCTATGGCCAGAATAAAGGTTATTTGCTGGGAGAAACCCCCAACAGGGTGGATAAAACTCAACTCATATGGTAGCTCAATTGGTAACCCAAGGCCCTCAGGTGGAGGGGGAATTGTCCGAGACGACAAAGGGGATTGTCTAGCAGCTTATTCAACTCACTTTGGAAAAGTGTTGAACTATAGGCGGCAACTGAAGTTTTGTAACTGTGCAAAATAAAAGGATTGAGCAATGTAATACTATAAATAGATTCTATTTTTGCTAATCTCCTCGATTCAAGTTGGCATGCACACATTGGTACCTATGGGACTACTGGAGAGGTTTTCATGCACAGGTGCAGGGCATAAGGTTTAAAGTCTAGAATCAATTCAGAGAAGGAAATGCCATCGCCGATTTTTTGGCCAAGCAAGCAACATTGGGACACTCTGCGTTCTTTTAGAGCAAGGAAGATCTTCCCCGCCTAGCTAGAGGCATGCTTAGATTGGACAAAATAGGACAACCTAACATTAGGCTACACTGAACCTATCTTAGGAACCAGTCATCACTACCTTCTAGTAGTTTGATGACTCTGTTCTGGATCTAGGGAATAAACTCCCGAATCTCTTTTGTAAAGGTTTAGGCTCTCAACTAAAGAGAGCCACATGAATAAATGACGCCGGGCACAATAGTAATTATCTTACTGGCTACCCAATTAAGAAGAATTACAAGGAAGAACAACATATTTGCCCAAAAATCAGAGAAATATTCTCTATGGTTTCAATAATATTCAATATCAATTCAATTCAATCTAAACAAAGTCCACAAGTCAGACTTTATAGCCAAAAATCGTAATTAGTCAAAATCTGCCAAAAATAGCAAATCCCAAAAATCACTCCTAATTAAAGTTAAAATCAAAACAATAAGTCTGCCAAAAATTAGGCGCAAATCGGGACCAATTGAGCTTCTTAATTGACAGATTAATTACTATCAAAAATAGTAAAATCACTCCTAATTAAAGTTAAAATCAAAACAATAAGTCTGCCAAAAATTAGGCGCAAATCGGGACCAATTGAGCTTCTTAATTGACAGATTAATTACTATCAAAAATAGTAAAATCACTCCTAATTAAAGTTAAAATCAAAACAATAAGTCTGCCAAAAATTAGGCGCAAATCGGGACCAATTGAGC
>JAOWBN010194503.1:0-15358 GCA_028565015.1 Pinguicula moranensis
CTTGAGAAAAGTCCTACAGAATATTATTTCTCATGTAAACTAAAGATAATTAGCTGGTCACAGTTGTCGAGAAATCCACATATCGAACTTTTGAATGCGACATAGTGGGTGGGTGGGGGTGGGGGATTATAAAGATGGAATTTGACCAAATTAATTAAAATAAACATAAACTTGGAATTATTGCCAAATAATAGAATAGAGTCCTTAATCTTTACAACTGTGGACAATTTTTATTTGTCATGTGGACATATAGTTTGAATATATCTTTATTCCCAGTAATTTTAAAATTTCCACAACTTTTATATTAATATTTGCTCCATGAGTAATTTATTCGGTTTTTTGTTTTGGCTGCCGCTGCCAAACACAATGTTTTTCGATCACAATTTTGGGTGTATTTTGAGGAGATTCGGCTTGCAAAAAAACATTTAAAAATCACTTGTTTGAAAATTAGGTTGTCTATGAAAGTGTCTCGATTTCATATCGGACAAAAATAACAAGCAAGGAATAATGGAAGTCAGGGCAAACTCTTCACATGAATAAAGGTCAGGGCGGAACGAGCTATGTCAATAACTATTGAGACATTCATCATGTTTCCTCCTTTATTTTGTTATAAATCATCAGACATATTTATCTATTGAAAAAAAAATTAATGATTCATTATTTTATAATGCATATTATTAATAATATGTTAGTAGAGATAGAATGAGAAATTGATAAAAAAGGGGAAAAACCTTCTTCTTTCATGGCCATGATCCCACTAACTTATTGGAGAAAATGGAGAGTTGACTCGTTAACCCACTAAGTTAGTGGAGATAATGGAAAAGTTCAGGTGTAAAAATCTCTAACACTCATTCACAAACTCTATAAATAGTGATTCCCCTCTTGAGTGAATCACACACTTGAAAATTGAGTCTAGAATTTTATTCTCTCTTCTTGAAATATTTTTGTGAGTCCTTTTTGTGGTGATTGAAGACCGTTAGAGTTTGCCGGAATTGTGCTACAAGTGCTGTGCATATCAACTCGTATCCGTTGTATCCTAGCGGACAGACACTCGGGAATCTCAAAGTATCCAGGAGAGGGCGAATCTATTATAAGGAAACTTTAAGTTTCACAGGCCTCGGAGTTCTTCAAACTCTCGTGTTTCGTTCAATGATGAAATGTTGAAGTTTATGTAATTCTTACAGAATTTTATTTTTATCTATTGTTTATTTCCTCTAGTGCAATAAACTGTCAATTCCTATTGTTTATGTGTAACAAGCGGCATCACTCAAACTCCTTCGTCGATCTGGAGAAATGTACACAAGCCAGACAAATCTTGCCCCTTCATTAAAGCAATCTTGATAGGATGGTCCAGTGCCAAGCCTGGCGGTTGCGTAAGTGACTACAACTGCAGCGATCTAGGAGCCCATGTCGCCGGATTTTGATAGAAGTATTGGGCTGAGACCACATGATATGGAAAGATGGCCAATTTAGTCTGTCAGGCCCAACTGAAGCAATTCAATCCCCGACAGAAGATGGGCTAGACACACAAAGGTTGAATAGCCCAACAGAAGAAGCTCAACTCATGAAAAAGATGGGTTGGGTATACAAGGGCTGGACATGCCAGCAGAATAAAAAATTTTATTACAGCCAGACAGGATGGACACGCAAATCTCAAACAACCCACCAGAGAAGAAGGATGAACTACGGAACATAAAAGAAAAGAAGAAGCCGTCGGTTATAGAAAATGCAAAAAACATAGTGAGAACAACTTCATAGAACCCGGAGAAAGCCGAGCTAAGTTGAAAGGAAGCAAAATGTCCAATCAAGTCAGTAAAACGACTTTCTTTGATAAAAATGCTAACTTAATATAAAACAATTAATTTTTTCAATAAACACTGGGATATCTATGAACATTTTATTAGTGAAAGTCGCAATAAAACACTTAATTTTTTCGATAAAAAAGGGCAACCTAAATCTAGGGATTTTTTGGAAATTATAAAAATTGAAGGATATTACATGGTACCATTGCAAAATTTGATATGCCAATGAATTTGAAAATAGGGAATTCAACTTTACCTATTTTGTAATCCCAACAGGTAATCCCAGCGGTTGAAGCCCTTTACATCATCATGGTTTGTCAAGAGGTACAGAGTTCGACTCCCGCTGTAGAAAGCGTGTTGGAGCCACGTCCCACGTGCCCCATAGGCTCACATTTGGCCCGATCTATGTGTTGTAGGCGCCGTGTATGGGTCCTTAAGGATTAGTTGGTTATTCCGTTAGTCGGATACCACAGATAATCCAAAAAAAAACTTTTCCTATTTTGTGCTATGTTTTATTCAAATTTCAAAAAATCAATTCCGTAGTGAATCACCCTAATAAATATTTCAATTGCACACCTACGTTTAAAGCACATCTTATCTCTATCCAAATAGAGCATATTTATATTGATTATATAGTTAATGGTTATTCACCTCGCCTAATAAAAAATTTCTATTTGATGAGTCATTAGTAGGCTGTTATGCCTGCATAACTTTTGACAATAAATAAGCAATTATTTCGAATATTATCCAAATCCCATATTCAAATACCTTCGAGTTACCATTTTCATTTATTTTTCATCATCGTATTTTTTATTAGTATCCAACTAATAAATTTTCGAATCTTTCACAATGCAAATTTTCAAATTTATTGGCTCCTCTATTCAATTTGACTGGGTCATCTAACGGCTTTGTTACGTTGATTTGATTTGATTTTCATCGTTCAAAATGCAATATTTATCCATTCTAATTAATTAATATGTTGTGTCCAGACAGGATGAATCGAAGCTAAGCGCAAGTACTGGAAGCCAACACCACTACGGTACGTGGCACACGTGTCCCCATCGGAAGGATCAAGCGATGCCGCCTTTTGACTCTGACGGATGTCCTCCCCGTAATGGACGGCCCAGATTGCTTTCTGGAGCCCGATCCGGTCACAGACTGGTCGCCCAACAAAATCTCTTGAGATTCCCTTTAACAAGGAACCAATCAGCCAGCGCCACGATGTGTAGCTGACGTGGTCGCTGACCATTTCGGAGAAGCGGAGGATTCAGTTGGTCAGAGGAAAAAACACGTAAAGGTGCCACGTGGGATCCAAAGTCCGATGTTTTCTTGTGGGTACCACTTTATATATACGTTGGGCAAAGAAATGAGTCAACAGTTATGTTTCCTAACGAAAAAAATTGACTAAAGGAAATCATGTTTGACACATCTGGATGTTGTTCAGACAGTAAGATCATTTTGGCGAAAAGTTAATACAAGTTTTTTTTTCAATATCGTGACACTATTTGAAATAGTTTTTTCTAGAGGTACCAAACGATCGTGAAAGACCTAGAGCCGGAGGCATAAATTAAAGTTGAGAATGCCCAATTATTTGGATTTGAGCAGTATGGATTGGGTCGGTTTAAACTGCAAAATAAAATTTCAATTTGTGAAATAAAATTTCTTTAATCACAATCTCAAAAATAATTATATTAAAAGTTATCCCAAAAAAATATGAAAACAATATCTATTAGAATTAATAAATCACAATTAAAGTGTTATGGTGTAATAGTTAATATTTTTATTCACTTTGACTAATGCTCATATAAGGATTGAACTATTGACCTCTAAGTTAAAATTTTTAAATTTTACCAACTAATCTAGGTGAACCTTATAAATTAAAACAAAATAAATAGTTTAAATATTATAGGGGGACCTAACTGCAAAATTATATTTTTACAGGTATATATATTTTTTAAATCTTGGGAAAACCTGGTCCCCAGCCTTCACTATTGGACAGACACTGACCCATTGCTGTGCTGGTCCAGTTCGGCCCATATATCAATCAGATTGGATTGACCCGGCATGGTTTGGGACAACGTCGGGTTACAGAGTTGTTGTTCGACGAAATAACAACCACTGAACCCATTTTGGATCGTATTTTCTATCTTATTCATTTCATCTTCTCACACTTCTCTCTTCCTCTTATGTTGTTTTCATTAGTTGTTCTGATTTTGAAGACTACGCTCACGCCACACCACGCTCATTTGAATCACATCATTTTCTGGTCTTTTCTCCGGATTTTTAGGTAATTTAAGAACTAGAATTTTGACTTTCAAAAATTAGGAAAACACATGAGATCGATCGATGTCCATTGCAAATGGAGGTGGAAGAGTCATCATTGACAATTATTTTAGCTTTGTGCTAATAATGGATTATAGAAAAATGACTCTATTAAATTCTAGTGCTTCTATTTGGAGAAATTGCTGGAACTCAATATATCAAATGGCGCAATGCATATTGGATTGCAACGGAAATGACTTTTTTGTATAATTATAATTGTAAGGCCGCGTACATCTGAGCCCATACCCCAACTTAATTGAGAATATACTGGGTACGTTATAGATTGTGGACATGAGATCGATCGATTTAGAGTCAGATTTGACGTGATTTCGTTGTAAAATGTGAATTTGGTGGTTGAATCTGCATGGCAAACATTCAAATTTTGAGGATTTATATTAATTTTTGTACTTGCTAGAAATAATTTGGGTGATGTTTGATTTTGGTGCCTTTTTCTAATAATTTATTATTATTTTAAATTAACGGTGGTAGAAATGGTTCCACCGCGATGGCTCCAGTAATGGATTATGGATTACTATACCGGTGATAGCCCCACCACCCAATCTGTAACTGTAATGGTGTTGGTAGCATCCACCCGCTATCGGAACCCTGTTAGACACCCTATTAATGGAAAATGAATGCTTGCAAAATATTATTTAAAAAAGAAAAGAGTTTTGATTTCTAAAATACAAAGAAATAAAATTTGTTTATTTTAATTCATATATTTTTCTAGAGAAACCGTCTTTTCCTGATAAAAAAAAAAGTACACATATACTTTTCTAGTTTTGTTTTTGTCAAAAGTGTTTTAAGAAAAGTTTTGTTGTGTTTTTCAAAGTGTTTTTTCAAATACATTTTTTTTCATAGACTTCGCTGCTGAAATGGCCTTCTGTTGGGGAAGGCCTAAATTACCAGGAATCGACTTGACAATCTCAACGTACGAAAAAAATGCACCCAATCACAAAAGAAGAAATAATAGAAAATAGATCATAATTGTATTGCCTCCCATTTTGTTCTTTATTGACGTGCATCTTCAAGCCGACATTAGATAGAAACCATTCTAGCTTATTGCCCAATGACATTCCGAATCACAAATTTTTTTGAGATGCATCGTAAACATCGAAAACTACATCTTTTTAACTCCACCAAAAATGACAGAACTACATATGAGCGAAACCTAATGGATCACAAAACTGTTGGAAAATAATGAGTTATTATTAAAATAATGCATATTATTAATAATAATATGTTATTACTGATTAATGAGAAATTGATTGAGAATATGAATGAGAAAAGCCTTTCTCTTTCAATGCTATGATTCCACTAACTTAGTGCAGAAAATGGAGACTTAAGCCATTAACCCACTAATTTTTTTTTTGGGGGGGGGTTAAGCCGAATTTCATATAAAACAAACATAAGAGTGTTTACACAAATAGACAATGCATAAGATATGTACAAGAGTAGCCGCTATGATAGTGGAGTCCGATTAGTGTTTCCCGATCGCCAGACTAATATAGCCCATCCTTCCATATTACCCTCCATTATAGCTAAGGGTGATCAGTGAATGGCTCTCTTAGCGTCATGAATGCACCTGCATCTCGGCATTTAGGTCCTTGCCTTCGCCTGCTTTTCCCCAGTGCTGGATGTCCTGACTATCAACTTATCGATACCCTTATTTCGGGATATCGGTACATAGCTCGAACCAGCCTGGAGAGCTATCCCTGTAATGGATAGAGGATATGTCCGATTAGACTAGGATATATTGAACTGTGTCGAGTTGACCAATAAGCTGCCTTCACCCTTATACTCTTTACAATCTTCCCTTTTCTCCAGGCCTTTCCTCTCACTTTCTTCTCGGCTAGCATATGGAGCCTCTTTCATTACTCTGCATTCCTCTTGTCCGTTTCATTTCCTCTGCCAGTCCTGATTCATTGTGTTTCTGACAGCAATTGATCCTTTGTATTGGTTGAACTTGCTGATTCGCTTCACCTAGAACTCACAGCTCTGCTTTGATATGTCATTTGCCCCAAATTTCATCATCGGATTGCTTGTGGGCTTTAGTTCTTCCTCTTTTATGTTTCCATCATCTAACTGGAAGTTTTCCGCCCAAGATGCCCTTTCCATATAGATATTCATGACTTCCTCTTTGTTGCCTTTCTCTTGAGGATTGTTGTCACCCCTTGGTAGTTTCAATGCTTCAGACATGTGCTTGATCTACAGAAGTGTCCCAGTGCGATAGAAAAGCTCTAACAACTAGGTTTGGTCCGAAAGGTCGTTCCCCAGGCGCGTAAGGCTGCCTGAGGAGAAGGGAAGGCTTTATGAGTTTTGGTAGCTTATGATATGCCTGCTCCGCACCGCACCTGTACCAAGATAAAACCTTCAAGTAGTTAAATGTGCAAATGTACATATCTTTTGATGCAAGAGGAGTACTTCCTGTTAGGCAGATGCTTGCTGTTATCGAGCTGAGATTCCTCTCTAGCAGAATAGAAGAAACTTCAGGGATTTGGCACAGCCTATTACAGGTTAGATGACTAAGTGAAGTACACATTAGTAAGGTTACTTCTTGTAGCAAATAACATGCATTAGTGAAAACTTTGATCAATCCCTAGTATAATTCCTGTATTTCAAGCATTGACAGTTAAACAAATTTCTGGGCAAAAAATCCAGTCAGGAAATGTATAAGGAAACAAGTTTTCCTTTAGTTTTGATTTTGACCACAACCATACCGAGTGTTGTACAGTTAGAATAATCTGCAGAATATCGAAATCCTTATCTTGAAAGTGTTTTTTATTCCTTGTTTTCCAAATCTTCCAGCAAGTTGAGAGCCATATGGATTTCAAAGTACACACATTCACTTCCCTTGGTCTGAGTTGGCAGAAATCAGGTAAGGAAAGGCCCTGTGATTGATTCTGAAGCATTGGTTGTGAACGCCCTAGCCATTTGTAAATTCCCTTCCATATCTGCATAGCAATGTTACAGTTAGAGAAAAAATGACATATAGATTCTGATTCTATACCTGATTGGCAAAGTGAGCACGTGATTGGCAGAGACTCCTGAATAATTTTCATGTGCTGCAGTTCCTCTTTTACAGGTATGGCTTTCTGGATCATCTTCCAACCAAATATCATAATTTTTAGGGGAGTGATTTTATTCCACACAAGCTATAACATGTTTGATTCTTCCTGTGCAAATAGTGGTTTTTGAGAGTGAAGAAGTCTGGAGTATGTCTGTGAGACAGTGTAATATCCGTGTTGTTCTCCTAGGAAAATATATTTGTCATCCATGTGCTCTGAGGGCGAAATTCCTTGCAGGCTAGCTAGCAGAGTTAGCCAATCACCCTGCTCAGAATCCCATATGCTTCTGCGCCATGAGAAACACCATCTCCATTCATTGCCATCCCAATAACCCGAGTCCCTTATGGTGGCATCCTGGTTCCTTGCATTTCTGTATAATCTAGGGTATTTAACAGATAGGGGAGAGTTGATGTGCCATGCATCAGTCCAGAATTTGATGTGGAGTCCCTTTCCCAGACTGATCATTACATTCTGCTCGATTCATAGATGGTTTGCTATCTCTTGCATGTTTCTCCACCAAGAGGAGGTGTTGGTTCTGCTTCCCTGTCTGTTCTCATTCCCAAACGGCGGATGCAATTCTCTCAGATTCCCTAGGATCAGATTACCTCTTTGGCCATATTTTGAGCGCAGGACATCCTTCACCATACTTTATTCCCCTGATAAAAGTTGGCTGCACCATTTTCCTAGCATTGCTACATTGAAGAGTTTAAGATTCCTGTCCTCCACTCTCTATTGGGGTCATCATTTTGTTCCATGCAATCCAACAAATCTTCCTTTTTTCAGCACTACTTCCCCAGAAGTAGGATCTCATGGTGCAATTTAGTTTGTTCAAAACTGAGTCTGATGCTTTGAAATACGCCAGGAAGTGTGGTGGGAGAGCAGCCAAAACCGAATTCAATAGTGTAAGCTTGCCTCCCTCAGATATCAGCTTATTCTGCCACTGGTTTAGAGTTCTGGTGTATTTTTCAATAATTGGTGACCAAGTGTGTTTTCTCCTAGGATTAGCTCCTAAAGGCAGACCTAAGTAGGTAAAGGGAATGGCTCCAGTTTTGCAGCCTAAAAAGGCTGACATTTCTTGTAGGGTTCTTGAATCTGTGTTGGTGCCATATAAGCTGCTTTTACCGAAGTTTATTTTCAACCCAGACACAATCTCGTAGTTAAGTAGAATGGCCTTGAATGTTTTGATTGTCCTCCAGGAACTCTCTCCAAAAAGCAGTGTATCATCGGCAAACTGGAGGTGTGTGATACTTATCTTGTCTGATCCAATCTGAATTGCTTTGAATTTCTGTAAATCTACAGCTCTTTGTATAAGTTTAGACAGGCCTTCTGCAGCTATCAAGTATAGGAAGGGGGATAGTGGATCTCCTTGTCTTAAACCCCTCTTCGGATAAAATTCAACTGTGGGGCTTCCATTGATGAGGATGGAGGTGGATGATGAATCAAGTAATTCCTTGATCCAACAAATCCATATATTTTGGAAGCCCATCTGACTCATTATGTCTTGAAGATACTCCCAATTAACCATGTCAAAGGCCTTTTCAAAGTCGACCTTCAGTATCAGTACTACCTTCTTCTTCTTTTTCCGTTCATCTAGCACCTCATCTGCAATCAATACTCCATCTAATAGCTTCCTGACTTGAATAAAAGCCATCTGGTTTGGTGTAATGATCTCTCCCATATGCAGACTGATTCTATTTGCCAGAACCTTAGAGATGATTTTTGGGATTGCCCCTATTAGTGTGATTGGCCTGAAATCATTAAAAGTCAGGGGTAGATTTTTCTTGGCCAGTAGAGTTACATGTGTTGCGTTACTTCCTCTGATCAATCTCCCATTTCTATAGAACTCTCTAAATAATTGTAGAAGGTCATCCTTCAAGAGGTGTAGGAATTTGTTGATGAACTTGAAATTAAATCCGTCCGGGCCAAGGCTTTTATTTTGACCACAATCCCCAACTGCAGCTAATATCTCCTCCTCTGAGAATGTAGAAATCAAATATCCTCGTGCTTCAGGGTGTAGTGATGAAAAATTCAGATTTGTAAGCTTAGGCCTGGGCCAATTCTCTTCAGTGTACCTCAAGGTAAAATGTTGTAGTATGCTGCTCTTAACCAGTGTTGGTTCTTCCAGCCATGTGTTCCCTATCCAGATACCTTTGATATTGTTTTTCCGTCTGTTTATTTTGAGACTCTGATGGAAATATGAGATATTAACATCCCCCTGTTGCAGCCACAACACTCTGGATTTTTGCCAAGCTACACTGTCCTGCATCTTGATCAGTTTATTCAATTAATCCCTGAGTTGAATATTGCTCATTTGGTCTTCTACGGCTAGTTGATCCCTCGGTGTTTATTCTGCTTCTAGCTCCCTGACTGTACATCTGGTCAGAAGATCAGCTTTCCTAGCTTCCAGATTTTGTAAGTAAGTTTTTGCCCAGCTTCTAATTTCTGATTTTAGTGTCTGAAATTCTGTCTTCAGTCTGAAACTAGCGAAGCCCTCCACAATTGTTTTTGTCCAGGTTTTCTCTATCATTTCCACATAGTTCATGTCTTCTAACCAGCAATCCAAGACCTTGAACGGTTTAGGCCCCCAGTTTGTCACATTTGATTCCAATTTTACTGGGCAATGGTCTGAGTCCTCTCTCTATAATCCAGTTTGTGTCCATTCAGTATCTTGCTGCAGCCATAATTCATTACATAAAAATATGTCCAATCTGCTCATTACTGCAAGAGAGTTCAAGTACCATGTAAATTTCCTCCTTTTCATTCTCAAATCCCACAGCTTCAGGTCAGAGACCATGTTCCTAAAGCCCTACATTTCCTGATTATGGTGATTAGTATCCAAACCTTTCCTTTCACTTGGTTTCAGAACTGCATTGAAGTCGCCCATCAGGCATCACTTCTGATCCTCATTTCCAGAATATAGGTTTCTCAGGGAATTCCACTTGTTGTGCTTGGAAGCTATGTCTCGCGGGCCATATATATTCAGCATGTTAGATGTTAAGGTATCATTGATCCATAGGCCACTGATTCCTATCACCCCTTCCGCGTCCATTAGATGATGTCTCATGAATTTACTCCTGTCCCAGATACCAAGGAGGCCCTCTGACTGGCCTCTTGAACCTTTATAAGCCCAGTCATATTCTGTGTCTTTTCAGAGATAGGAGCATAGTCTGCCTTCGATGGTATCTATTTTTGTCTCTTGTATGCTAATGAAATCAGGATTTTCAAGAGCAATTAAACGCTTTAGTCTCTTCTTCCTCCCTGGGCTTGATAAGCCTCGAACATTATAAGTAATAATCTTCATAAAATACCTTTTCCCTCTCCCTTCTTACAACTCCTAGGAGTTGCAGTCTTCTGAGATTTCCTATTACTTCAATTAATTTGCAACAGTTTTTTCAGTGTCTCTGCTGGATATGGCCCATAATTCAGGCCCAACTCACGACCTTGATCCATGATTTCTTCGGCTTCCAGTCTTTGTTGAGTTTCAGAGACATAGTGGTCCTGAGAACTCCCCTGTTGGGAGGGGCCTTTTTCCTGCAGATTACTTATCCACTTAGTTAGATCTGTTTGCTCTTTTGTTTTGTCTCTTTCCATTCTGCTTTGACTTCTTGTTTTAGGGCCTTCACCCTGCTTTTGTTCCCCAATTTTTTTCCTTCTTGGCTTGGCCGTGATAGGATCCTTTTTAGTATGTTCTAATGATGGAAAGTCAGTTAATAGATTGAGTGTCGAGCTATCCTCCTGAGATACCTCTTCTGCTAGAATTGACTCCCTGAGAATGTTTGCAGGTGAGGATTGCCTATTGCTGGTAGTGGTTTTCTGAGTAGAGTGGATTGACCTTGTTCTAGGCACCAGGGACTCATACTTTATCTCAGTGTCTGAGTTGTAGCCTTTCTTTCTGATTGAGGAAAACTTTAATGGAGGATGAGGCTCCTTAATAGTCTGTTGTTGCATTATTATATCCACTGCCTGTTCTGGCACCCGTGCAGGTGTTACCATAATGATGGTCTCGTCAGGAGGGGGGGTGCATTAGGTATCATGCCCTCTTTAAAGTTTTTTGCAGTTGGCCACCAGTTTAGAATATGAGGAGACCAAGCTCTAACCTTCTTCTTTGTATTCCTTTCCTGATTTTGTGTATGTTGATCATCCTCTATTTTTAAATCAGATACCGAATGGGATTTTCCATTAGAGGGAGGTTTCACTACCATTTGGGAGTCACCCAACTCCTCAGCAGAGCTCTCTGATATATGACTAATGGACTGGCTTGAGCTGTCTTCCGAAGTGTGTGAGCCTCGATTATACATCCAAGGGTTTGTCTCATACTTCGTATTGCTGACCTCCTTGATATCAAGGGATATTAATTTGTCCCTGATCATGATTCAGTTGCACAAGCATTTGCACTGCCTCCAAATGTCTGTGGTAAATGGAGCAATCATCTATCCTGATTACAGTACCCAAAGCGATCCTATTTGTTACATAACCGGCGTTGTCCAGTATCTGAGTGGGAGACCGTATATTTTGATCCATCTTGTATCATGCCTCGGGCTTTCCTCTTCATTCCATGGGACTATGTCATCTAGCCAGTTCAGTAGCCAAACACTGTCATTAGTTATCAAGTTTTCCAAGTCCATTTCCTCTTCTTCCCATATTAATACCCTAAAGGAATCAATTGGGCTGACGATGATACTTAAGTATCCAACCAATTTGAGTTGCATTTGCAGCTCCTTCCAGTCAATATCTTTGTGCATTGTTCCTACATAGCCAAACTTCAACCAGCTGGGCTCCATATCCGCTGAGATAATCAGAGGGGAATCCTTCTCTATTTGCTGCGAAATATTTCTAAGCTCATGCCTGTGTTGTTCATCTCCTTTGGAGGTGGAGGCACCCATGTTTGGAACTGTCTCTTTGCTTGATTTTGCCACTGACCAATTTATTCGAGGAACAAATTTCTTCTTGATAATTGGCAACACAGGTAATGCAGGCGCATTAGCAACTTTTTGATATGTTTTCTCCAAGATCCTTGGGTACCTTGCAACGTTGTCTTGTAGTCTGTACGATCCAATCCAGATGTTATTTAGCTTAACCAGTGTTGATTCCACGTGCAGAGGATGAGAAAAGTCCACGAAACCGAATAGACTGCCTGACCTACTTCTTTTTCTTGCTATCTTCAGATTTTTTACTTCCTCCTTCCTATTGATGATCTTCCTCAGCTGATCTTTGTTGCATTGATCAGGGAGATTTGTGATGAAATAGGTGACTGACGTAATTTCCTCTGTTTACGCGCTGCATTCCGAGTCACCAATTTTGGTCCCAAGCGATTGTGAACTAAAATCGGGCTTTGGGTTAAGGAGATCTCTCTGTAACGTCCATATATCTTCTTCGTCGTGGGCAATAGCATTGGCCTCTTTCCATCTTTGATTGCTGCTCTCCTAATCTTCCGCATTTGGTGTGCCGGAAGACTCCACATTATAGATGTGGCCGGGAGGGAAGGTTAGATGTAGAGGGGCTCAGTATGCTCGGTTGGAGGAGGCATCTGCGGTGAGGCACACTCAGTCGGTGGTGAGGGAGGAAGGGGGGAGAGGGAGGAAAGGGGTACTCCCCGGGCGCGTGATGCATCCTCGGGGAGAGAGGAGTTAGGCGCTGAGCGAGTCTAACAGATTAAGGGTGTTTGTGTGAAGCTGGATGATGGAGAAGGCAGCACGGGAACGAAGGGTTTACTGTTCATTCGATGGGTTTTCTTGGAATTCTTTAGTTCGTACTATTTAGTTTAATAAACAAATCCTAATGAACCCTTTTCAAGAGGTAAAAAATCATTAACGCTCCTTCTTTTGGTGATTGAAGAAAGATATCGTTAGAGTTCATCGGAGTTGTACTGCAAGTGTTGTGCATATCAACTCGTATCCATTGTATCCTGAGGGATAGACGCTCGCGAATCTCAAAGTACCCAGGAGAGGGTGAATCTTCTTTAAGGAAATGGTGAGTTTCATAGGCCTCAGAGTTCTTCGAATTCTCGTGTTTCGTTCAACGGTGAAAGGTTGAAGCTTATGTAATTTTAATAAAATTTTATCTATTATTTATCTTCTCCATTGTAATAAATTGTTAAATTCCATATTATATTTAAAAATCTTAAAACAAGCTTTCTAATTTCTTTGGAGCTAACAGTTTGATTTGCAGAAAAAGAGGCACTATATCTTAGATATGGTTTTAAATTTTTTCGATTCTCACATGATGAAAAATTTAGATTTTAATCCTTTGATCATGATGCATATGTAGTTGAATACGTGTTATTAAGAATATTGTGTTTATTATTTAGAATATTTTTTTCTTCAGAATATTGTGTTTATTATTCAAAATATTGCGTTTATTATTCAGAATATTGTGATCAATATTTTTCTGATTCTTGTTTTTCAAAGTTACTAATTTTTTAGTTTCTTGAATTTCAGAAATTGTTGAAAATATTGGTGTGCTCGTAATTCTTGAAGGCTCCTCCTCGCTGCCACTTATGCAAGTTAAGACCCAAAATGTTGTTCCTACTCTTGGGGGCTCGTAGGGAAATAATGGTCCAATGGTAACACTAATTCCAAGGGTTTCGAGGGTTCCTCAAGTGACATTTGTCTCTATGAGCCACAATGAGAAACCGAAAAAATTCAAGCGGTCCAACTTTAAGATGTGGCAACAAAAAATGTTGTTCTACCTTATTATGTTGAATCTTGCAAGATTCTTGAAAGATGATCCCCTACTATCAGAGAGGATGAACTGGATGAGCAGTCTTTGAGTACAATAGATGTCTGGAGGTATTCTAAATTCCTTTGCAAGAATTACATCATGAATGGCTTGTCTGATGCCTTGTATGCGGTGTATAGCGTAAAGAAGACAACAAAAGAATAGTGGGATGCTTTAGACCACAAGTATAAAACTGAAGATGTTGGTGCCAAGAAGTTTTTGGCTGCTAAGTTCACGAATTTCAAGATGGTGGACACTAAGACTGTTATGATGCAAGTCCAAGAACTTCAGTTGATCATTCATGGAATATTGGCAGAAGGAATTATCTTTAGTGAATCTTTCTAAGTACCTGCAATAATAAGAAGTTACACCCTTCGTGGATGAACTTTAAAAATTATTTGAAGCTCAAAAGGACGGAAATGCCATTGGAAGATTTTATCCTTAGATTTTATATTGAGGAAGATAACAAGAAAAATACTTCTGATGGTGTCGACATGAATGTCGCTAAAGCAAATTTGGTTGAACATGAAAAATGCAAGAACAAGAAGTCTATGCTTGATAACCATATGAGCTTTCTGTACAGGCGAATTGGATGAATAGTAAACCCTCCTTTGCATTCTTCATCACCGACCTCCAACTATCACTGAAATTGAGTTGCAGAAAACCATCTTACCATTTCTAGGGCCCCGGGAAGGCATCTAGCGCCCGGGGTCTATTCTCATCCCCTTCCTCCTTCTCGTTCTCTTCCCTTCCTTTACCTTCTCTTTCCCTACTTTGCACACTGGAAATTCATGCTTGATGAGACCAGATGCCTTGTTCTTCCTCTTCATTGTCTCTCCTAGATAAGTGAGCTACAGTGGTTTGCTTAAATAGTTAGGATCTCATCGAAATCTTAGAGTTTTTAGCTCATTCAGCAGTGAAAATGGATGAGCAGGGTTGGGCGATACCAAAATACCATCTAAAAAAGCTTCATCGAACTGCTGTTAGAGCAGGTAAGAACCCCCTAGTCAGTAAAGAGGATCAACGCAAGTACCTAAAGCAGGGTCATTCATATGCCTCAATGCTCTGGCAAGGGAAGGCGCCTCAACAGTTGCTGGCGATTACTGGTTTGCCAAAACAACTCACTTTCTATATCTCGAATTTTCCTAGTGGGGAAACTTACAAACGATTACTCAGTGTCTTGCAAAAATAGGGTATAGTCAGTTCATTCAAGATTGCTAGAAAGGTCAATATCTAGGGACAACCCTTTGGCTTTGTCGAATATGAGACTCAAGGTAATGTTAAAGGTCTCCTATATAAGCTGAATAACATTTGGATGGGTCCATGGAAGCTCCATGCCAACATTGTCCGGTTTGCAAAAATAAGGCAAACCAAGCCAGGACCCGCTCCGAGATACACTTATAAGCTGCATCCCTTGCACTTATATGTTGAGCAGCACTATAATAATCG
>JAOWBN010194514.1:0-15356 GCA_028565015.1 Pinguicula moranensis
GTAATCATACTAGCCAGAACCAAAGTGCTTTAGTGTATCCGTAGTGTGGGGAGACCCATTTTGTCCATCCTAAGCATGCCCTGCACCGTTTGTGGCAGTTGATTCTTGTTCCAATATGTAGTTGTTGTCCCATTCGCAGTCGCCTGCTTTGCTAGAAAATTTGCTATTGCATTCCCCTCTCTATATTGATGATTCACGTGGAGGTGTAGACCCTGTTTGCTTTGTTTGAGCTTTTTCCAAAAATCCCAGAGATACCATGGAGTACAGGTGTCTGCCTTGAGCCAATTAACGAGTAGCATCGAATCTGTCTCCAGTATCACATCAGTCCAGCCTCTGGTTTGACATATCTTAAGCCCTTCTGTTGCTGCCTGCATTTCAGCCCCATTGTTCGTTCCTTCTCCCAAGCTAACTGAGTAGGCTGCCAGAAGATCTCCTCTGCTGTCCCTTATGATCCCTCCAGCTCCTGTCTGTCCCGGATTTCCGAGGCAGCTGCCATTAGCATTGATCTTTATCCAACCTTCAGGAGGCTTTTCCCATCTCACTATCCTGTAAATTGGTCTGGTCTTGTATTTGATTGGGATGCCTATCTGCTTCACCAGTTCCCTATCATGGACCTGCATAGGATTTTTTTTTTATTAGTGTCTGTTAGAGAGGCCAGGGTGGACCCACATTCACTTATAGATTGCATTTGTTTGATAAATGCAACTAGTAAAATTTCATGCATCTCCGTTGAGTCTTCTGTCAATAGAAAGTGAAACCATATTTACATTGATGTTGTTTGATGATATCGTTTTCTTGCTTTCTTTTGGTGAAGTTTTGAAAATACATGTTACATCTTTCAGCCCAAGATGAAAAAGCTAAAAGAACCCCTTAGAGTTGCTTTGGGCGAACTAGCTATCCTGAAAGAGGGATTGGCTAATCTGAGGGATTCCCATAGATCCCCAACAAAGGAGTAATGGTAAAGACCAATTTTGGTTCTCTGTTATCATTGTGTTTACATCCTATCAAAACGATATTCACAAGCAGAACATAGCTTCTGCCTTATTAGATTGATTTCGCCTGTTTCCAAACTTCGACCTCTTACATACGCTCGACATTCACACACTCTTACGATCTTTAGGTCAATACGACACCAGTAACTTTTACTCATTTTAATCAAGTTTCATGGTATATCTGCTAACAGGGCTGCTAAATCTATGCCTGGGGCTCTGTTCACCATAGACCATCTTCGCTAACTATTGGGAATATATTGGGTACGTTATATTATTGTAGTGAAGTTGAGCCTCCAATTTTCGCCGTAGTGTATAATAAGAACTTAGTTTGGGATCAATTGACATGTTAATGCTTCAAGTTTCATTAGTTTTCCATCATCTATGTTCATGACATCCATCTAGTGGGAACTGTCCATTGATTCTCGAAAATCTGCCGCATCTTATAATGTCTCAGTATTCTGTACTCATCTGATCAATACAACTCAATATGATATAAAAAAGTCTTCCTTTCAACCACCACAAAACTGAACTGTAATCCAATTTGGTATCAGAGGAGATCTAGCAAGTCAGATATATACAACCTTATTTTTGTAATTATAATAACTTCATTAATTGAAGCACAAAATTTAATATAATCATTTTGATTTAATCCAGTATAAAATTAAAAAGAATTATAATGATACTTTTTCAGCTTCATTTGCAATGGACACTTTCTTCGTAAATGTAGTTCTGCCTAACAAGACTCGGAAATGCGTATCGGTATGTAGAAATATCTGTGCAGTATTCGTTCTTTTCGAACAGCAGAGACGCGAAAACCCTGCTTCAAAACCTTGGATCCATGAGAAACATGCGAAATCCCCAAGATATGATTACTGATAATGCAACCTTTCTAGCATCCAAGTTGAGGCCCAGAGAGTTAACTTCCTTGACCCCAACAAGGAATCTGCAATCACCAACTGAAGGGTCCAGAAAAGTCACCATTCCAAGTCCATCAAATTCACAGCTTTGAGGATTCTGTTTCTGTAACTGATAATAGCTATTGAAAGCATACGATATGTTACCTTTCTCACCAATATCATTGCAGGATCCCCCATAGCTGAGAGTCGTGCAATCAGCATAAGTGCAGGCTAGCTTGAAATGGTTAGCCACACCAGAAAAATCTCGGGTAGGATTCGCCACGCACCACCTAGAAGGAAGATAATCAACTTCTTTTGCATTCTTTAGGACTCCGTTTCCTAGATTCAACCGATACTTGGCCTGCCCGTCGAATGAGAATACGCCCCAATGTCGCTCGAAGTTCCCGGGCAGTACACTTTTGGCACCTTCATCAAGGAGACTGAAAAGATAGATGTCTAGAGGAGGTATACCTGGCCTTAGAGGGGTTCCCTGGTTGCTTAGAACATGATTCACCAGTCCCTGGTTGAACGCCCTCGCAGCACTAACATTCGCGCTTACAACCCCATCCGTCGGCCAACCTACCTCTCCTACAACGATTGGCATCTGAGGAAATCCAAGTCCGCCAAGAGCTGCTACTAAAGTGTCATAATTTCCATCAAATGCATTATAGTAAACATTAGGTCCATCCATTACAGAGTGTGTTGTGCCCTCAAAGAATGCATAGTCTTCAGGGAAATCTGTGTTTCCATACAGGCTTAGAAAGGGATATATGTTCACCACAAAGGGTGAACCATTGGTGTTAAGAAAAGAAACAAGCTGTGTCATAATTTGGGTCAGATCCGGCCTGAAAGCTCCTTGGGAGGGTAAAGAAGATTCATAGGCATCAGCATTGCAAGGGACAACCAGTTTTATCATTCCGGCAAGATTCGCCTTGGACAGAGACTGTTGTAAGTTCATCAATGCAGGCACAACGAATGGTTGAAATTGACCAGAATAACTAGTCAGAAATGGTTCATTTCCTACTGCAATGTATCTGAAATACACAAGAAACTACATAGCATCAGGGAATCCACAAATACTGCAATTTTCAGTCTAAGTGTCAACAAGATCAGGTATTTATTTCCAAACCAAACATAACATAACATAACATAGCCAGTAAATCCCGCCATTGGATAGAGATGTACGTTGTCATACCCCCTTCTCTCAAAAGAGATGAGGAGATTGCTTCCGTGAAGACACCAGCTCGAGAAAAAAAAACTAGAAATAAAAGTAGAATGCATAAATAAATTAATACCTGAATAAATAAATAAATATATGACTGAATAAATAGATACACAATAAGTATCATATAGCCATAGTCTATCTTACCTCCGTCTATCCAAAATCCAGCATACGTCTGTCCTATATAGTTCTATATATTCCTAACTGTAATACGACATCTTCAATTCATCATATCAGAGGTTATGTCCTTAGATAGGCCCAACCGCACTAAATCTAATTGAACTTGTTCCTCCCACGTCCTCCTAGGTCTCCCTCCCGCCCGCCTTCCTTCAACTTGGAGCCCTTCGACTCTTGTGATGGGCTCGTCAACATGCCTTCTGCGTACATATTCAAACCATCGCAATCTCCTCTCTCTCAGCTTAACACTAATAGATTCGACACCTAGCATATTCCTAAATATGTCCCTGATAACTAATTACTCTTTGATGAAATGAAATTAAAACAAAGAAGAACAGTACACATCAATCTACCAAGATTAAACCTACAAACCAAATTCAAAAAATCCACAGACAGAAGAAAAGAGAGAAGCATACTTGATATCAACTCCTCCTTTAGATATGTATGCCGAAACATTCTGAGCAACCCACGAATCAGACGCATCAGTAGAGGTGCTTATAAGTTCCAGCATCTCATTTGGTATCCCAACCATGGTTTCAATCCCACTGCCCATTAAACCCTTGAGCGCAGCTGGGTCAGCATCAAAGAGCTTCACTTTGGTAATCTTATTCTCTTTCAAGAGATTCACCACCGTCTCCGGCGAAAGTCGGTGGAACGACACCGTGCCCCAGTTAACCCCTATGCTAGATTCCACCACCATTACCGACAGACACAATACAAGTACTAGGATTCTGAAAGACACTCTGTAACTTCCCATTTTC
Source organism: Pinguicula moranensis (assembly GCA_028565015.1). Classification (NCBI taxonomy): domain Eukaryota; kingdom Viridiplantae; phylum Streptophyta; class Magnoliopsida; order Lamiales; family Lentibulariaceae; genus Pinguicula; species Pinguicula moranensis. The sequence continues at coordinate 4,049 of JAOWBN010194514.1, forward strand.
AATTGCTAGTCCCAGGAAAACTGGGAGTTCAGTGGCAAGTTGCAACCATTCATTAAAGTACAGGTTTAAATGGTGTTTTGAGAGGCGGTGCAGTGCAGCTCAAGAGCAGGTCGGCTCTCAGTACAAATTTGGAGAAATGCCGGTGATTTTGAGGTAGCAAACGTAGATTTGAAGTTACTTGAAACACCCAATGGACAGTAAATTGAAATACATCTATATCTATTGCATACACTAATTTGAATCATGTTCAAATTGTTCCTTTATCTTCTCTCTCTTCTTGAACTGTCCAAATTAAATGGCCAATATTTTCAGACAAATCAAGCTGATTCATGATAATGTCGAGATAGAGAAACTATTTATTTTCTGGAAAATGGCGTAACTGCCAACTAAAAGGCAGCTGTTTTATGACTTTTGCTAAAGGAAAGCTGTCGGTTTGGCTTTTAAGTGACATGATAAGATAAGTATTATCTTCTGTTTTATTTACTTATATTTTCCAATTTTAGGAAAATGAACCCGCATGTTTTCTTGGCACACTTTTACTTTCATGAAATGTCCATCTACAATCTACAAGTACGTCCTTTTTGATGGAACCAAAAATAAAATAAAATATATTCAATATATTTTTAATTAAATTGGGATTAAAAAGTCAGATATATGCACTATTATTCTTATAATTTTATAAAAGTCTAATTCTGTTGTGATCAAAAATGCATAGCGTAATTTGATGTATTGAGTTTCACTAACTTCAATAATAATAATAAAAGCATTGAAATTTTAATATAGTCATTTTGATCTAATTCATTATCAGCGCAAAGTTAAAAGAATTATCAATAGTGACTCTTTCAACTCTATTTGTAATGATTTTAATTATTGAAAGAAAATAACAAAAATCTTATCAACTCTAGAACATAGGCGGATGAAGGGGGCAGGCTGGGCTTATTAAAAATTATTTTATTAGAAAAATAAAAATAAATAATATATAAATATTTTTGTTATAAGGTTTTTTTATATATTTTTTGAAATTATTTTTATTAAAAAATAACTTTATAGTATATCATTATAAATGGTCAAATTATTATTTTTTATTGTTATTTGAGCGGATAAAATCATTAATTTTCATAATTTTTAAGTAGATAAATTATTTTATCATCACCACTCATACATCTCAAAAAAATACATAACCCCTTAAATATTTTTTACCCATACAAGTTATTTTTGTCCATTTCAATCAAAATTTTAGCCCACCCTAAAAATATTTTTTGTATCCACCCTTGCTCTAGAATATCATTATAAAAGGCTATAGAGCACCTAAGGATAAAAGATGTAAAAGTAAAACTTAGGCATGAGATAGACTGTATACAGATGGTTTTGATCAGTTTGTACTGTATTTATTTTCTGACTAATAACGGGCTGAAATTATTCTATGAAGTAATTTGTTTTTTAAAAAATCAAAGAGAAGAATCCACCCATACGTAAGCTTAGCACTGGCCAGCGGTTGAAGTAAATTCCGTTCCGCCCTCACTCGCTCCCGTCAGACCCACGCCCGTGCGGGTAGCGGGCGGACGCGGGCACTATTTTTGTACTCGCATTTGTTAGCGGGCGGGACGCGGGTAACACTTTTTTATTATGCGGGTAACACTCGAACCGCACCACACTGAACCGCCAATATTTCGCGGTGCGATAACAGCTCTTCGTGGCACGGTTTGCGATATATATTTTCGGAACCGTAATTTTCGTGGGCGGGACACGGTATGGGCTGTTTCGGCACCACCCGCACCGCTGCCGCTACGTAAGGTGTAGCCATGCCGGTGGCTATCATGAGTAGAATCAGCAAACAAGGGACTGAACTATATAAAATATTGTTTTAATTGCAATCTAAAATATATTATATAAATTTTAACAATTTTATTAATTAAAATAATAAAATTTAACCCCCATCCCTACTTCAATATAAAATTTTATTTGATATGTTTGATTTAAAATAATAAAATTTAATAAAGTCTTAATGCATTTTTTTTTACTTAATATATTTTTAATTAATTCAATTTTTTATTTGTAACCCACGTGAGTATCGATCCACATACCTCACATTTGCAAAATTTAGTTACTCGCAACTATCAAGACATAATATTAAAATTCTAATGCGTTAACCGTATTTATACTTAAATTTAGAATTACGTTTATTTTATTGATTTAAATTAAAACTTTAAATATTGTTTGTAATTATCTGAAGAGTGAAGACGACCTTTGGAAACCCTAACCTTCAATTGAACGAGGTGGCTGTGGCTACAATTTCTGGGCACTTGTACTTCTTTCATTTTCGAATAAATTCCTGGAGAGCACTGTTGCAATTGCAACTCAGCATATTTGCAGGCAAGTGATTCTTTGCTTTGAAATTCAATATCGGCAATCATTTTGCTACTTGTTTATTATCATGATTCATTTACATACGGGGAAGAAACTCTTCAATCTGTTCGCCAATTCGAAGTTTAAATTCTTGCTGCAAAAACACAGTTCCTCACTGGAAACTGTGGTTTAAGTAGCGTTAGCTTTACCAAGACTCAGAAACCCTCAAAACTTAGATTCAGTGCTGTCATACCTGAAAGATAATGGCTTCTCGGGCTCTCAGTTGGAGAAAATTGTGAAAGATAGACCCCACTTTCTTACCCTCAATCTTGAACGCTACATTATGCCTACAATCAAGATTTTCCAAGATCTAGGCTACTCTGATACTGACCTCGCAGAGTTAATTTCAAGAAAACCATGGATGCTACGGCGTAGCGTGCGAAGTATAAACCTCCCTTTATATATTCTAAAGGGGTTGTTGCAATCCGATAATTAAGTATGCAAGTTTTTGAAGGTTTGTGGGTGGTATATAACAAATTATCTAGAGAGGACTTTGTTGCTTACCCATTAAGCAAATGACTACGTTTCTTCCAAGATTTCTCTTGACTGAACATGAAGTCATGAGGAGAAGTGTTCAAAAGGCTGAGGAAATGGGGGTTAGGAAAAGTAGCAAAATTTTTCTTCATGCTGTTCTTATAGCTAGTTCATTCACCGACAATTCCTGGGAGATAAAATTGCAGGTTTTTCGGGATCTGGGATTTACTGAAGATGACATCTTGAGAGCGTTTAGGCAGGCACCTGTAGTCTTCTCAATCTCTGCAGATAAGATGATGAATGTGAAATAGTTTGTGCTTGCCAGTGGGAAGTATGACATATCATGTATTGTTCGCAACCCAGACATCACTTTGCTGTAGCATTGAGAATCATAAGCGGCGGATGCATGTTTTAGAAATTTTGTATTGTAAGAATCTGCTGCTACGTAGATGGCCAAGTTTGGGAACCCTCTCCCGAACACCACAGCCAAAGTTCTTTGAAAAATTATGTAGCTCCTTACTTTGAGGAAGTTGGGGATGAATATAACGTTAAGATTCCAGTTCATGTTAAAAGGAGGAATCACATCCCACCATTTTGGAAATTAGCTTTAGATAAGTGATGGTGATATCTAGCCTAGGTATCAACTAATACATGAGATGTATCCGCGATGACCCCAACAAATTTAAATTGGGGTTTCTCCATAAGTGTTTCTAACAGGTTAGGGTGCGTTTGGTATCAGGTTGGTGGCAGGTTTAGGCGGGTTTCGATGAAGTTATCACGATTTGTCCTGTGTTTGGTATCCAAATGAGTTATCCCTCCACGCGCGGGTAACTCGGCGAAAAAGGGTAACTGGGTGATTACGCGCCTGTTTTTTACCCGTCCATTATTGTAGGTTAGAAATCTACCCCACGTTGGACAACTTTTTCCCTTCCAAAAATACCCCTCCGCCCCACAATATTTACGATCTTTACCTGGTATATAAGGCGGAACCCTCTCGTTTCAGCAGCCTCGCCTCGCCTCCATCTTCTTCCAGCTGCGCAGTCCACCTCGCAGTCGAAGTCTGTCCAGACGCCAAATCCTGTCTTCAGAGCTTCGCTGCGTTCGACCTCAGAGTAAGCCTCCTTTCCCTGTGTCGAGTTTATGGTGTTTGTTTGTTTAGGGTTTAGTTTCGACTTCGATTGCGGAGGAAATTGGAAACCCTACATTCGTAAGTTTTGTCCCGCGTGTTCATACCCCAGTAGTTAGGTCATGTTGTTTTAAAAGAAATACTGGTTTTGTTTGTGCAATTTGATTTTTAACTGCGTGGTTTTTGCTATAGTTAGAGTCTTTCTGAAGATAAGCTTTTTTATTATGAAAACGAAAACGTTGAGCTTTTTGATTGTGGAGATGTTGTGAAGGAGCAGAGTCTTCTAAGTTCTAATATATATTATATACCAACTCCAAACTCCAGCATAAGAGAGGTTTACAGTAGGATTCTTGAGGTAGTGCTTGCATACATCCTTCATCAATAGCACTCCCATTCGCCTGAATGAATGGCAACACTACACTAGATTGTTCCTCCTCACGAGTCACGCCTATCATGAAGGTAGCGAAGGGCAAAATCCAAAATCCTAAATCACATCCCATATAGACAAACGACCACGCAATTAACTTTAGATTTGTCAAAGTATCAATCTTTACTTGTCTCCCATTCAGTATCAGATTCCAACCTTGTAACTTAGCTATTACGCAGACTTATTCAAATTCAAAAACCAATGAAGAAAAGAGAAGGAATTGTATAACCTTCAACAAATTGCTAGATCCAAAAGGTCTGATCTTATTCATAGGAGTTCACAAGTTCAGATTCAAAAGCATAACTCTAAACATGACATAGACACAGAGAAAGGGGAAGAACATAAAAACAGGGAATTAAAATCAAAGATCTTCTATGCTATGGAAAATCAGAAAAATGCATTTAAATACTTTGATATGCAGCATGTATACATAATTTCTATGCTATGGATTTTTTTTATAGTGATTATGTGTTTGATATAATATGATATGTTTTCCGCGGATATGGATTTACACGTATCTGCGGATCTAACTTAATTCGTTTTATGCTTTTAAGCAATGGATATTATGATGTTTATCTTAATCTCCAAAGCTATCGTAGAAGCTTTGCCATATATCTTAGAAATAGACCGCGAAAAGAGGAAGGCGGCGGCACGTAATGTGCTACGCAAGCGCAAGCGTGACCAGATCATACCTCCGAAATATGTAATCTTAGACAAAATATCAGAAAGGTTGGCCTTCATAGAACGGCTCACACAAGACAATAACAGGGAATGCTTTAAGAATTTGCGGATGTCTCAAGGTGCGTTCTATGAACTCTGTAAACTATTGAAAAGGGAATGTGGCTTGGTGGACGACTATTACGTACCAGTGGTAGAGAAGGTTGCGATTTTCCTTCGTGCGTTAGCGCATCATCAAAAAAATCGTGTGCTGCAAACCGACTTCCAGCGTAGTGGTCAGACCATTAGCCAAACATTCCATGAGGTTTTATCTGCTGTTCTTAAGTTGGGGAGCAAACTATTAGCTACACCGATTCCAGTTGATGAGATGACGACCGACAAGAGGTTCAAATGGTTTAAGGTAAGCGCATATACTAGTTTAAATGTTTATTTTCTCATGTTTACTTGTTTAGACAATTCCAAGTGCTTATGTTTTCTTTTCAGGGTTGCCTTGGCGCTCTAGATGGGACATACATCCCTCTACACGTTCTCCAGCAGGATGCGCCAAGATATAGGACGAGAAAGGGTCATCTAGCTACAAACGTGCTTGGGGTCTGCGATACAGTTGGTCGTTTTGTGTACATGTTGGTTGGGTGGGAAGGGTCAGCTGCAGACAGCAGGGTACTTCAGGATGCGGTTACTCGACCTAATGGATTCAGTGTCTCCAATGGTACGTAAATTCTATTTTTGTTGCAAGTAAATCATTATTTGAGTATTATTTTGATAATATACTATGTTTTGTGATGCAGGCTCTTACTATTTGTGTGACAGTGGATATACAAATGGCCCTGGATTCTTAACGCCTTACAGGCAAACTAGGTACCATTTGCAAGAATGGGCTAGTGCTAGTAGAAGGCCGCAGAACGCAAAGGAACTGTTTAATTTGCGACATTCCGCTGCAAGGAATGTCATAGAGCGCGCTTTTGGAATTTTGAAGAAAAGATTTTCAGTCCTGCGGCACACAACATACTATCCAGTGGAAACACAGTGCCATATCATACTTGCCTGCGGATTGTTACACAACTTTGTGATTAATGTTAGCCCACTTGATCCATTGGTAGCCCCCGTAGCATCGAATATGGATTGTTCTCCTACTGAGGGTGATGACCCTTTAGTAGACGTGTGCGAGGAGACTATCCACTCTGTTAATCCATCCCCTGCATGGACACAATTTCGTGAGACACTAGCAAGTGACATGTGGGACTCTTATGCACAGAATCGTATGAACTAGATGTTTGACATTGTGGACATTGTTTCTTGTATTATGGTGTACTATTTTATGTCCCTTTATTTGCTTACTCATGTATTCATTTTTGTGGTATACATATTCGTGCGGATCTAACCTCATTCATGCATTATTTGTGTTGAACATCTTTGTGCATGATTTGTGTTAAACAGAAATGGCTGGATCCGAGCAGGAACCTGAGGACGTCGCCTCAGAGTTCTTTGACGAAGATGCACCTGACCCCCCAAGAAGAGTCAAGGTATGTGTTAGGAAAAGGGTGTTGAAGAATGGCAAGATTCAAAACATAGTACTTGACCCCCCACATAATCCGAGAAAGGTGTATTTTACTCCGGAGGAGGAGAAGTCATTAATTGTTGTTTTGCAAGAGTTGTCGGTGGAAGGGTGGAAGGCCGGTCAAGGTTGGAAAAAAGGTACGTATGAGCGGGCGGCGAAAAATGTGAACAGCAAGTTAGGCGGCACCTTGACTGCCAAAAACATTGAAAACAAAATGCACAGCTGGGCGAAGGCATATCGCCTACTCAATGAGTTTCTGCAGCGTAGCGGTGTAGCTTTCGACACCACTACGCACACAGTGATGATGGATGCTGAGCATATGTGGGATGAGATCAAGCGGGTACGTTTTTTTTACGGTTGCCTTTCCTGATATTCAATGTTATTGCTCACATATTTTCTTTGGATGTTGTAAATCAGGAAAATTCAAAGTTTTTGCCTCTGAGGGGGAAGGCGTTTCCATACTATGATGCATGGGGAGAAATTTTTGGGACGTACCGAGCAGGGGGGCAGGATGTGTTCGACCATGGCACTGTTGAGAAAGACCTTGGGAAGAGCCCGGTGGTAGAGGAGGTGTTGGGCGATGTTGCAGCTTCGCCCCTCGGTGAAGTTCCGGACCCCGTGCACACTCCGGAATCACCACAAGTGAACACTCCCGTGGGCGAAGGTCGAAATCAATCATTTGAAGCTGATTCTAGTGGTGGGCGGTTCAAGCGCAAGAAGAAGCATGTAAGCAGTGCCGATCATGTGGATTCAGCAGCTGAGGCAACCCTTGAAAACCTCAACGCCCTCTGTATCAAGATCATGGAGGATGGGGCACAGAAAGAGCTCAAGACTGATGCGATGTTTGCTGAAGTCTCTTCTTTTGAAGACCCGGAAGCTATCTCATTCTCTTCCAATTTTCATCTCCTTGTTTTTGTGTTAATGGCGGGAAATGATATAGCGCAAGAATTCTACTGCAAGAATTCATAGGAATGATGGACTCACCTATTAAATACCAAATGGACGATTGTGATTTATGTTTAACACATAGGAATTGGTGTTTAACAGGCGGGGTATATCATTCTTGTGAATTCTTGCGGTAGAATTCTTGCGTTATATCATTTTTCGTTAATGGCAGATCTAAATTTTTGTTAAGTATTTCTTTTATTTAAAAAAAAGGTAAATATGCAAAGATTAAACTAAAACTATCTTTTAAAAATGAACGAATTTTACTTTATAATCTTTTTTAAAAAATATTTAAGGGAGGCGTGCGCCCCTTATTTCTCCGTACATAAATCCGCCAATACCGTTACACAAATATGATAGATCTGCGCTACTAATTGTATTAATATCACCTCCCGTGCCCCGTGGTATATGTTATTGTTTCATAATGAAACTAATTTATGGCAACAACATTTCCTTTTACAAGCATTTATGATTTATGACACTCGTTAAAATCACCAGTAATCAATCCTATCGTGATCGTTAACAATTTCCCTCTACGCAAGCGCACCGTATTCCCACGGACCTCCAATGCAGGCGATCCACTTCTCTTTTGTCGACAAAATATGAACAGTAAACCGAGCAATTCACGTTTGGACATTACCATGTGAGTCCAGCTTTTCTTTTTTGTTGTTGTTTCTGTTTTTTTTAATTTTGGTTATTAGCTTCCTCTCAACGACTATATACTTTAATCGTGGTTCTTTATTCTCCATTACAGAGTTTGATTTGACAGTGAAATAAAGCAGTTCCATATATCATACAGCTGGATTTAAATGGTGGAAGCAGGAGAGGAGCCGGTGGAAGTTATTACGACGAAGACGGAGGCGAAGGAGCCACCGCTAGCGGCGGTGATGGAGAAGCATGAAGACGTCGTTCAGGACAAGCCAGTTGTTCTGCCGCCTCAAGAGCAACCAAGCTCCAAGGCTGCTGCTGCTAGTAAATTAATCCGATTCCTTTCTCTCTATATGGAATATCCAGCTCGGACTTAAAAGTATACGTTTGCTGTTGTGTTGATAGCTTGAATTATTTGTTACTGGGAAGTTTTAATCTGCCTCTACTCGTTTACTACGAAATAATTCAGATGATTTGAATCGAGGAGAGAGTTTGTTTTCACTGATACGTATCTTGTTTATTAAGATTATAGGTTTTTGTTAATGTTTTCTACTTTACAGAGGTCCCAGAAGCAGAACCACATGTGAAGCACAGCTTAAAAGGATCCTTTGATCGAGGTGCTTCTTTATAAGTTTGTTTAGTCTGTAGACTTGTCTGTTCCTGAAGTCATTTTGTTTTGTACTTGCACTTGCTTCCATACCCTCAAACTTAGTATACACGTGTTCTGTGCAAAACAAGGCGAAAACAACAAATTCGTGTGATTTTTCAGATGTTGCTCTTGCAAAGCTTGAAGATGACAAGAGGCTGTCCTTTATCAAGGCATGGGAGGAAAACGAGAGAACCAAAGTGGAAAACAAGTAAGACCAGTATGAGTGTGGCGTGTTTTCAAACTTAGTATACGCGAGTTCGAATGGTAGTTGGTATATTTAAAAGAGTAAGACTAGTGAGTGCAAACACAAACACACAAATTTATGCTCATGATTGAAAAGTCTCAATTGTTGGAGATTTGCAACTAGGGACTATTGCTGCTTGTGTCATTGTTTGAAGGAACATGAATGCTGATAATATGGTTCGTTGTTGATATAACAGGGCTCAGAAGAAGATTTCTGAGGTTTCTGCATGGGAAAACAGCAAGAGGGCAGCTCTCGAATGCCAACTAAAGAAATTCGAAGTGACTCCCAATCCTGTGACACTTCTCCATGGTTATGATCACAACCAGTCTTTTGATTGCTTGATTCTTTATCTGCAGGAACAACTGGAGAAGAAGAAAGCAGAATACGCAGAAAAGGTGAATAACAAGGTGGCGATTGTACACAAGCAGGCCGAAGAGAAGCGAGGCGCTGTCCTAGCCATCCGAGGGGAAGAGCTTCTCAAAGCTGAGGAAACAGCTGCCAAGTACCGTGCAACAGGCCATGCTCCTCCAATGGGTTGCGGATGCTTTGGAGGATAACTGGTTTGTTAGCTTGGAAGTTGATCATGAGAAAAGAAAAGCAACTTTGTTTTACATTTCCTTGTAAAGATTTCGTCTTTTGTCTGCTGTTGTTATGGTTCAGAGTGTGAAGAAATAAATGCTTGGGGCAACTCAAATCCTTCTGTTTTTTTTTATGCATACGAGTGATAATAATACAAATACTAGCCAATAGAGAGAGATTCCCCAAGAAACTGTCCATTTTCGTCCCAAGTCTCAACCATCAAACTTGTACTACCCTTGGATTCAAATTATCTGGTGTCATATGCAAAACTCAGGAGCATACAATTCATCACATTACCCCTGGACTCTAACCATTTTGTTGCAACACATTTGCAGCAAAAATCAGCTAAAACACTCCAATTCACCATTTTGGTCGAGCCTAAAGAAAGCACCAGATGACTTCAATTTACATCTTAAAGAGACCTAGATTTGTGTTCTTCCGAAGAGCAATGGAACAAGATCTCAGGATAAGCCGGTCGTTCTGCCGCCTCAAGATCAACCAGGCAGCAGTGCTGCTGCTGGTAAATGATTGAATCCTAAAACGAATCTCCAGCTCCGATTTGATTGTATTGTTTGTTTGCATTAGAAGGAAACTATATGTTTGTTCTTGTGTTGATAGCTTGATTTTTATTTTTATTTGTCTATGGAACACCGGAATTCATTTTGTTCTGTCATTGCACTTGCTTCCACATTCTCATGAGTTGTGTACAAAAAAAGGCGAAACAACTTATTCGTGTAATTTTTCAGATGCTGCTCTTGCAAAGCTTGAAGCTGAGAAGAAGCTGTCTTTCATCAAGGCATGGGATTAAAACGAGATAACCAAACTGGAAAACAAGTAAAACTAGTATGCTGAGGGTGTTCACTAGATCACGAGTTCCAATGACAAAAAACAAAGAATTTGTGGTCATCATTGAAAATTCTCAATCAACTAGGAAATTCTTGCTTCTTGTGTCATTGTTTGAAGGAACATGAAAGTTGATAGTATGGTTTCTTGTTGATGTAACAGAGCTCAGAAGAAGATTTCTGAAGTTTCTTCATGGGAAAACAGCAAGAGGGCAGCTCTGTAATGCCAAACTAAAGAAATTCGATGAATGTGAAGAAACAACAACTACTTACTACTGAAAACTCTTGTGTGTTGTTGATGAATAGAAATGATACAGTACAATTCCTAGACAAAAGAGATGTTCCTCAAGAAACTTCCATTCATTCTAGTCCATGGAATTTGAAGAAACTTTAAATAACACTTGTACTACCCTTGGCTTCAAATGGCTTGTCAAACTGATCCATTTGAAGCCACTGCTAGTGGATCAATGCAACAACTCAGTAGCATACAAATTTGCAGCAAAAAAATGGAGAAGGAACAAACTCCAATTCACCATTTCGTTGACTTCAATTTACATCTTACAGAAACCCAGGCTTGTGTTCTTCTGGAGAGCACTGAAACAAGATCTCAGAATACAAGCCGTAGCAATCCTGTCCCAAGAAGCTCATATCATTATTGCCCGGAAAATCGAAAAGCAACCTCAAACTGGACTCCGATGAGTCCTCTTCCAGTTCACTCGACCCACAAGAATC
>JAOWBN010194525.1:0-15356 GCA_028565015.1 Pinguicula moranensis
TTTTGTTGTCTCCTTGATGTTCTAATATTTTGCAGGCAGAGAAGAATGAACTTCGAGAGGAGAAGCAAAGGCTAAAGGCTGAGAAGGAAAAGCTGGAGCAGCAGCTAAAGACGATGAGCGCCCCACAACCCAGCTACATACCAGCTCCTCCAATTCCAGCTGCATTCGCCACCCAAACCGCTGCTGGCAACAAATTGGTTCCTATTATCAGTTATCCCGGTATTGCAATGTGGCAGTTCATGCCACCAACCACTGTCGATACATCTCAGGATCATGTGCTTCGCTCACCAGTTGCCTAAGTTGACGGATACATCCTGTGATGGCATAGTTCTTATGGCGTCCACCATTGTCATATTAGTCGTTCTTCTTCGCTCCGTTAGTCCTGTGTTCTAACGTTGTCTCTGTTTGATTTCTGATGGGTTATGGAAAATCTGTATTTGGTCAAGTTTAACTGATCATATCTAGTTTATGCTGTTCATATGCAGTAAATATGTCTGTGGAGCTGAATTTACTTAAATGTAATGCTTCAGGTGGAGTGGACCTATTTAATCCTCCAGCTATCTTACCAGATTTTGTGAGGCTCAGCTCAGTGTTTGCTATCCTTTCTCTCTATCTCCATTTTCTTACAGTATATCCATTTTTTGGTTCACTATTTTCACTGCCAAAATGACTTCTTTACTAACTCCAACACCTGTCCAGACAATAGCAACTTCAAAACCTTCAACAATCAGCTCTTCAGGCATTCGGTTCTCGTTCTTCTGACAATGTGGTTCGGAACATTGATGTATCATTAGTTCTTGATGAAGATGCAAGGACTATGTCTTCTGCTGATTTGGTTGTGTTTTTGGCACCAGCTTCACAAATAGACTTCATAAAGACTGTTAGTGATAGCTTGTATCCAAGGCCGGTGGTGATCTTCAATCCTCGATGGAGTTTTGAGGATGTGGAAGATATTGGCGAGATGACTGGCTTTTTTGTATCATTTGAGGTGGTTTATTCATTTTTTGGTCTCGAGATTAGAAGGATTCACAGTAAGAGGCAAGGTATGATTTTTAAGTGTGTCAAGGATGGGGTTTTGAGTGGTGAGAAATGGAATGTGTTGAGCGAAAAAAGTGTCCCACACCGCCGGTTGTGCAAAGAGAAATTGAAGGATTTATATAGTTGAACACCACATTCACTTGGTATGAGGCCTTTTGGAGGTAAAACCCCGAGAGCAAAACCGTGAGGGCTTCGGCCCAGAGCGGATAATATCATACCAGTGAATGTAGTGCGGTGAGCGTGGACGTGGGTTCCGACCCATTTAAAGATGAACTTCCTCCCCGATTTAGTCTCGAAATGGATGATTATTGAGTAGGCGCCGGTTCCTCGTTTAGGGAAGGAATCCCCGTTTAATGTCCTTGAATGGACGGTTGTTGGGGGTGAATTCCCACTTTGAGGGGCACCGGTGACCCTTTGTTCGCGGGGAGGATTGTTGAGCGAAAAAAGTGTCCCACACCGGTTATGCAAAGAGAAATTGGTAAACTTGCAGTAGTCCTCAAAGGACCTTGATACATGGCTCCTTTTCTTTTCTTCCTCAGCACATAATAAAGATTTCATTTGTGTAAATATTTTTGATACACCAGATCAAAAAAAATGTGTAAATATTTTTGATACAATCAAGAGCTTGTAAAATTTGATCGGCTCTTTTCTCATACCGTGTTGCAGCTGAGATCCCCACATCTTGCAGGCACAAAGAGGCAAAAATAGTTGTTCTTGTGTGTGTGTGTTGATGTCTTCTCATTTACTGGTAGATTCTTAAAAGAAAATTGGGTTCTTTCTAAGAAGCTCTAATGTGGCAGCTGTTTATGAATCTATCAGAGAAATCCACATACTTGGTCCACAGAGGCCTTAGATGAGGAAATGCTATATCCAGCCAAGGTTTTCCTCGGCCATTGAAATGAATTACTCCAGCACGTTCAGCCTCTGCAATGGTGGTGTTTTCTTGGTACCCCAGCCCCAGCATGTGCCAAAAGGGATCAATAAATTGGACATGGCGATGGAAAGCTATCAGCCCGGGCGGTAACGTTCCGAGTTGCCATAAACTCAGGTCTGATTTCAGATTCTGCAAATGTAATAGAACGGTTCATCAGCACAATGTATGAGTTCGTTAGATCGTTGTTCTTTGATTGTCTGTTTGCGTCTGAGATTTTTGTTGTGTAACATGGATGAAACTTGTACGGGGATGAGTTGCTCATTCTGTATCTTAGGTTACTGTTCAATTTTATGCAGATTCCATTCAGAAACTTAACAGCAGAAAAGAACCATCTACAGGAAGTGGTTGTGTTACTAGATTCTGCAGTTACCTTATCAATCCAGACATAATATGTCTTGCTGATATTAGTTCTCCTCCAGGCTTCAAGATCAAAAATGTTCATGCCATAAGCCCATGCGCATTCATTAGGATCAAAGTTCTTGGATATGAGAGAATGAGAAAAGTTGAGATAGCTTTTTAGCCTCTTGGACATCACAAACTTATCCACTCCTTGACATGTTTCCACTGCTCCATTGACCTTCCCATTCATATCAATGTCCCAAAGAGGGGATAGATCGGTTTGAACCACAATGTCATCATCCAGAAAAACAACTTTGTTAAGGCTTGGAAACAGCTGCAAGGAATCAGACACAGAGTTATACTGTTTCAAAGTATTCACTATTTAATGTCAGATGAGTTAGATGTGAATCTTTGGATAACCTCAGGCAAATGAATACGAATGTGGTTCATCAAGGAATTATACTTGGGGCTCAATGCCTGTAGTTTCGCAGCAATAATATATGGCTTTTCAGTGTTATTTGCCACTATAGCAGATGAACCTCCCCTAAACTGGGAACGGATTTTTTGGTCTCTCTCCATTGCTTCCAAGACAGGGACCTTTCCCTTCGTAAACCAATCAAAGTGGTGCAATGCTTTCACTTCGATGATTGCAGGTGCTAACGGATGCAACGAAAACCATGCCTGCATGGGGGAGTATGTCTTTCTATCCGTTATTACATGAAGGACAACCTTTTCAGGGTGTAATGAGTTGTGAACCAGTGATGAGGCTACGACAGAGGCTGCAAGAACATTGTCAGAAGCTAGGATGAAGTGAAAAAATGATCTATCAACAAGCGTTGGGACCATCTCCGCGGAGGGAAGCTGCAGACGGGCATTGGCATTATTTGAGTGCTCGTTTGCTAGTTTGAGAGTGAGGCAGTGGAGCTGTTTAGGGATGCTGCTTGAAGCCACATGGCGATACAGGTATTCTTGTATCTTAGCAGTCCTTGTTCTTTTTTCAAAAAGTACGACCTATGTGAAAGAGAGGGTTCATTTAAATGCCTGATATGATGGATGCTGAGGAATTTATGTTATGAATTGAAACACAATACCATAGATTTGAGCTTGATGGCAAAGGTTTTAGCATCCGGCTGTTCATCTTTCATTTCAATGACAAAATCTTCTAGTGTCTGAGGGATTGTCTCTTCCTGCTGTGCTAAACTTGGATCCACAGGTTCTTGAAGTACTTGATATATCACCTCTGGAACCTGTTCAACAAACATGTAATGTTCAATCTTCTCATGCGTTCAGTCAAGAGTTCCAACGAGGAATTAAAGCACTCTTTTATATGATCATCTGACAACATCCGCCAGAGAGAAACATCATAGTAAGTAGTAACGTTGGAAAAAGAAGGGTATTAATAACTTACAGTTGATTCTTGTCTACGTCCTAGAATTCTTGGTCCTATTTTCTGCCCCAAGCAACCTACATTGAACCCCGAGATGGTTCCGTAAGTAGTTCGTAGTTACTGAATAACTAGGTGGATGCAAAACTATAACTTTAGGAGCAAATCTAGGAGAAATCTGCATGCATGCGTATGGTATGCCTCTCAGGGTTAAGTAAAACGGAATGTGCTCCTTTCTTAACGTGAGTTTGATGATTCAGAGGTAGCTAATTGTTGAAATACCTATTGTGAAGCATTTTGTTTCTCCATCAATGGTATCCACAGCAGTTAATACGAATACAAACCGAAGAAGAAACAGGAAGAACAGAAGAGTATAGAAAACCATGCTATAGGACCATCTCCTTGAGCCAAATTTCACTTTGAAGAACTCCTTATAACCTTTCCCTGACAAAACCGTGACATTCTTCAAGCTCGGGGATACATGGAACTTCATCTCCAAGTTTTTCCCGGCAAAGAACAGAGGCAGCGGAATAGTACAATGTCTTCAAACACAGCAGCTAGCAAGTTGTATGTAAATGGCGTAGAGCGAGAAACTGAATCCCAGAAAAAGGAAGACTCATAGGGTACTTAAGAGTAGCTATCCATCACCTAATCTTGCTTGGGGTTGAGGTTATCAGGTGAAATGAAACTTGAGACGTTTGGACAGACGAGAAGTAGGTTGTTTGAAGGAGATGGGCTTTGCTTTGTAATGAAGACAGTTTTTTGTTGAATTGAAGAATGGAGAGTTGTTGTTTGGTGATGCTTCACATTTCCTCCATATGAAGCATGATTTCATAGTTGTGTATATATGGAAATGTCTTCTTCAACTCAATGAACGCATTTGGCAGGTGAGGGCGGAGTTAGGATAAGCAACAATTTTAAGGGACCAAAATAATTTCCCCCCCTAATTTACACTCAAAAATTTATTTAGGAAAATATATACGTAAGAAAATAATTTTTTGCAACTTAGATAGAGCCATGCCTCCTTGCTCCTCCCTTCCCTCCATCTCTTTGTAGGTGTGTATATAATAAAGACATAAATAATGTACCATGATGTTCCTGCTCGTGCTGATGAACATTTGAAAATGAAACTCTGTGCTCGTGGGTGACACTTCGTGTAACTTCTGTTTTTTACATTGTGAAGTTGTTGGCGGAATTGGGTGGTTTGGAAAGTTGTATATTTCATTCACGATGTCGCTGCTAAAGAATAAGTTTGTATCATTGTATAAACAGGCGGACAATCTTTGATAGTGTAAAGATTAGGTCTTGGACTAGGCATGTGTGAAGAAAGCAGTAGCCAGTAAGCACTACCGATAAAATAAGATTGAGCTTATGACCCGTGCTATGGCTTGTGAGTGTGACCATAACATCTTGTTTGGGCCTCCACTTCATGCTCCGTCGAGTTTGAAGTGTAAATTGAATTTCTAATTCTGTTGATTTCCCTAGTAAGGCAAGGAGAAAAATCCGTCCTTGTACTTGAGGTGGGTGTCCGGTAGGCGGTAAATATATTATAGAATTTAGCCTTTAGGTTATGTTTTATACTCTTTCTATTTTAGCTTTTTCTTTTCCTTTTTATTTGTGAAAGCACTCATTTAACAGGTTCAGGAGTGTTTGAGAATAAAATTTAAAAAAAATAAAAAATTGTAAATGTTGAGATCGGAACTAGCTCTAAAAATTAAGATGGAATAAAATACCCTATAAGAATTTAGAAAACCATTTTTTTTGCCACTATTTTTTTCTGCTCAAAAATTAAAAAAATATTTTTTTAAATATTTAAAAAAAATAAAAAAATTTAATATTATCTTAAAATAGCATTCAATCAAAATATTTAACAAAGTTTAATTAATTAAATAATAAAATATTTAAATATATCACTCCACCACTCTTACCGTATCATTTCGCTGGCTATTTCAGTAAAAACACAATCTTTTCACCAAAATAGCGATCAAACAAGGTAATCTTACAAATAATACAATATACCAGGATAAGGAGTTCCTAACATTATGTTAAAATGAATACAAACAATTAGCAATCTCAATCAGAGACCAAGTACCATAATAGCAATGATGTCCTGCTGAGGCGACCTGCTAGTCCACATGAGGGTCAATTTGCTTACTCCACCTATTGGACGACTTTCAAGCATGAAAATTATATCGACCATTTCATGTCCATCACACAGTTTGGCATACCACGCACCCTATCAGCAGGGAGCATGAAATAGCACCTCCTATTTTCGTCCACTGAGAATAAAGTTGCACGTTCAACATGCAAGAGTATATGCATGCATTGTAATTTCAACTCTTTTCTTTCCCCTTCTTTTTCCCCTTAACTTGCACATCATTTTTCCATGGAGATGTTTCCCTATCCATCATCAGACTCTTACTCTCTTCCTTTCCATCTTCTCTCTCACCCCTCATCCTCTTTTTGGATGTTCTGTAGTAACAATTTGAAGGATATACACAATTAACTCCACTGGTCAAAAGTAACTTGTTGTAGATTACAGAGGAATCCGTACATAATTGACTAAATCAGTTAAAAGTCGCAACCTATTAGCTTGACACCTTTGATCCAAATTTTTATTCAACCATCGGGCACATCCAGTATGGTCAGAAATCAAGGAACCTGTAATATGAAGTATCTCTTCATTGAAGCTACAAAGGAAATACAAATACATTAGGTTTTACAATAATATCTAGTCTACAACTGAACAAGCAGTCATTCTAAAGCATTCAACCATGGCATTCTGCTGCTATATGACTGAGTAAGTGGTTAATGGATTGAAAATGAACAAAATATTTCTACAGAACTTAAATAATCAGAATTGTCCAATGCTGCTTCAGAAATTGAATCGGGGTGTTTCACTAAACAATCAATGGGTAAGTAAGTATGATTCACCGTCTGGAATAAAAAAAAACACCTCTTTACTGAAAACCGGAGGATACTTCCCACTTTTATCTTGTGCTTCTTTTGAGTTCGGCTAACAAATACTTCCTCTTCGTGTTTCTACAGCAAAATAACCATGCATAAACATTGATTAAAACTTCACAAGCTCATGTTACCAGTGAATTTTATCTTTAAAGACAAGTCATTTACAGTTTTATGCTTGAAATCTTCGCGGATGTTCTCAGCTGCTATAAATGCAGAGGAAAATCCAAGAACCACAGCTTGAATCGACTGTGGAGTAATTTTGACTACCTCCCCCTCTGCCAATACAACAAGAAAAGGTAATCAACAAAAATGATCCAATTAACATTGGCCATCTAAAACCACAGAGAATAGACATTCAATACCAAACACCTGGCTCCCAACGCCTTGAACTTACTTATGAAACATAAAATCTAAGTTACCTAAAAGCATGTCAGGCGCCGGATTGAATAGTAATAGTTTTGCTTTCAATCTCACACCAAAATATGGCTTGATTCCAGGTAAAATCTTCGCAAGATTACTACAAATCACGGGGTCGTATGCCAAGACAATTCCTTCAAACATTTCATTATACCTGCAGAAAGAAAAAAGGCATAACTTTCCAGCGTGAAACTTGAAATTCTAATCCAAGGGTGAAAACTTAATCATTGTTACTCTATCAAAATCTTACGTGAAGAGCATTGAGCTGAGCTCAGCGAGTATGGCTTCGTGGGCGCAGTTCGCCTTTGACGGATGCAAATAAACTACTAAATTTGCTTGGCATTCTTTCAGCCCCTCCATTGATTCTTCAATCCACAAAAGTCTTGAGCTATTTGCACTATCTAATCGTGTTCAAATGGAGATGGTTAGGGTTTTACTTTTAAAGGATTGGCCCAAGGGCGGACGCAGAATTTATTTTCGGGGGGCCAAAAAAAAATTTTAGAGGTACCAACTAAATTTTTTTTAAAGAGTCTCAATTAAAAAAAATTAGGTGGGGTAAAAGAATAATTTTTTTTAGGAAACAATATAAATTTTATAAGCTCAACAATCATAACAAATAATAAATTACAAGCTCAAACAAAGATAATAAAAAATAAAAGTTAAACGTTTAATATAATATAAAATTAACTTCCAATAAAAATGATTAACACAATAAATACAAAATCAAACAACAAAAATATCTACAAAATTCGTTCCTGACGAACACTCTTGGCATAAAATTGATCTACAACAATATTGGAATCAATGGCGATAGATAATTCTCGTTCAATATGAAGGATCATTGAATCTGAAAGATATTTACTATCCATTTTATTACAGAGATCACTTTTGACACGCTTCAAAGCTTAAAATGCACGCTCTGATGTTGCAGTAGTAACAGGAAGTGTCAAGACAAGACGAATCAATCTATCAACCAAATGATAATATAGTATAAGCTATTATTGACAGCAAAGCAATTCAAAATAGTGAAGACTACATAGCGAGTATCATGCTGTAATTACTCAAAATTTAGTGCATTATACTTCACAAGCATGTATACTATAACCATATCTTGCTATTTGCTAATAGGGATTTAACGAAATTGAAGTGCTTCTCTACGTTCTGCCTAAACCTTCTTATTTCTCTGCCTACTCTCTGCTATTCAATTTTCGTCAATTAACTTCAGTTGCTCTTCCTTATACTGGTATAATTGCCTTCTCTATTCATTATTTTTTTGATCTTGGGTGCTTGCAACCACTTATATATTGGTCTTTGTATATGGAGTTCTGAAGGCCTATTTTAATACGTCTTTCTAGAGCTGCTAACGAATATGTTACGAATCTAACAAACAAAAGACCAGACCTGGACATCGATGATTGGATGAATAAAAAGAAGAGAAGCACCAGTAATCAAAGGTCATGTATGAGACACATGGTCAAGCAGAATTAGTCCTTCCCCTGTTTTTTAGTCATTTGGTTAGCCGTTAGAGTCTGTCACTTCACAAGTATGTATACTATAACCATATTTTGCTATTTGCCAGCAGGGATTTAACAAAATGGTGACCCGAGATATCGAACCCAAAACCTCAGACCTTTTAAAAAATATGATTCTACTACCTTCTGCAATCCTTAGTCTTACATTCGACAAAGGAAAGAATGCTTTCATTTATGTATTAGGATTCAGAAGATGCATAGGTGAAGTGTTCTCATTTAAGAAAAATGGTTTGTCTAAGATAATCAATAGCATGACATTCATTAGGGACGAAATACGATTCCTTATCAAGAATAATGTCATGCTACTAGCATTTCAATGCAAAAGGGGGCAACACAATACATATGTAGATCAGAGCACATGAAGGTCGGCAAACTTTGCTGCAATAAAGTTTATATGCTCTTCCAGGAACAAGTAAATCAAAGTGCACACCTCTGGTTTCAACTAGTAGGCATATTAAAAACACCTCCATGAAGTATTCAAGGAGGTTTGAGAATTTAGAACACATCGATTTTCATTTCTAAAACAGGGAAAACTGCATATTGTTTTCATTGGTGAATTTCTGAATAAAAATATTATAACGTCTTAATAGAAAGCAACCCATTCTTCATCACTAAAAATAGAAAGCAACCCAACATGCTTATTGTAGAAAAAGTAGAGGCGATTCAATTAGATCTATGACTTAAGAGAAAATTTCATATCAAATCTTAAACTCACATCTAATTGTTTCTGGATGTTCTTCGGTCTCTTTTTCGGCCTCCTTGCTGGCTTTGATCCAGCCAGTGCAAAAATGTCCTCTTCAATCTCTGGTGGTCGATGATTTCTGAATCCCTGGAACTAAATCGAAAGCTCACAGAACAGAAGCCGTTTGTGAATTGTGAGAGAAGGGTAAACCGTATAGGCTTATACTAATACCAATTGAGAAAATAAAGAAGGCACAACCGCACAAGGACCAAAATTGGCCCAAAAGCAATTTGGCCCAAGTGCCAGGGAGAGCCAGGGCCCCTGCCCCTGGGTACGCCCTTGGATTGGCCGATAAACCCTAATTTTGTTTATTTTGCGCCAAAGGCGTTGGGGGTAAATATCATTTAGGCCCAGTATTTATATGTGGGTGGAAATTTGCCTTCTAGTGCGAGGGTATCATATTGGGCCAGCCTACACTAGAAATGGAATTCTGATTAAAAATAAAATAAAACTTGCCTAGTGTTTGGTTATTTATTGGACATTAAAATAACATACAATTAGTATTTGGTTAAGTCTTCAGTTATAAATAAATACGTGCTCGATGAATATATTATTAGACTATAACTTTTTAAAATTAATTGTATGTGATTTTAATGTCCAATAAATGAGCATTATGTTTTGTTTTTCTCTTAATTTCCAATGAATGGGCAATTAATTAATTAGCCTGCACAAAATTGGCAGCGCGGCCCGGCATGATTTTTTCCCGTTTTTGGTCACTTCGACATGGTTTGTTAGCGGATCAGACATAGCTCATATCTAGGTAGGATGGATGACCCATGACGTGTTTTAATTTTTTTTTTTTCTGTTTTTTAAATTAAACAAACATTAAAAATAAAAAAATAAAATATAAATGAAGGGCGTGAATGAACTGAACAACAATGTGGCCCTCCACGATCCCCAATTGGGTCGAGTCAGCCCAATATGATTGATATATGTGCCATGTGGGTGATGGATCCAGTCAGCCCAATACGATTGATATATGTGTCATGTGGGCGATGGACTGAGTCAATGGCGGAACTAGCACAAATATTAAGGGTGGGCTGAATCATAAATTTTAATTTTTTTAATGTTAAAATCTTATTTATATATGGATCGATCTAAAAATGACCCCGGGCTGAAGCACGGGCTGGCCCATACATAGGTCCGCCCGTGGACTGAGTGGTTTGCCACGTTAAATTTGCAAAGACGGGAAATCATAAATATTACAAGACTTTTTTTCCATTTATGAACAAAATTATGGATTGTGAAAATGAGCAAAAATAAATGCCCTTTTCGATAATTAAAAACAAAGTGATGATGAAATCCTGACTATCCGGTTAAATTCTCGGCCCACCATTTTCACCAATTGGACAAAGTGAAGTTCTCTTACATATAAAATCATGTGTCTCCTGACATTCCAACATTATACTGTCTTATCTTCTTTCTCCTTTCTCCACGCCTTTCTTTTCATTCTTCATTCACTTTCAACTTCATGCTTCATCGCCTGTGGCCCACTTTTCATATCAAGATTCCCCACACTTATCAAGTCTCGTTATTGTGGATATAATGACAATCATAAGCTTGATCATTGGAGTGCTACACATAATTCGCGTCATTTGGGAAAAATATTTACAAAGGGGAGCTAACTATTCGAGATTAATAATTAATGAACAAGAGAGTGTGTTGTTTGAATGCAGACTTTATATATACGCCATGCCAAATTCATTTTACTCCCCCAAAGGTATATTTCCTAGTGCAATCTTGTTGAATAAATTGTGTTCGCCTCTCCATTTGTGGAGAAATGATATAATGTACGAATTTTTAGGGGCACGAATCGCACGAATAGAGCAAAATGATTAATTTGTCCCTGTATTAAATAAGAACGCTGTGTTTAACACGAGAATGAAATAATTATTTTGCCCTTATTCATGCATTCGTGCGCCTAAAGATTCGTGCGCTATATCAATTTTTTCCATTTGTGTCTTGTATCCAGCGCCGTTCATAATATTTAAACAATTATTCATTCTTTTCAATGAATTTGTTGATCCAACAGATGAAAGAAACTGCCGTGGATCCATCCCGCCGTTGCATGCGCGGCACGTGTCCCTAGTCCCCGGCGTTGGGAATTATAGACCGGGGCGGGGTTCGTGTTATGTGGGATTGCAGCGCGTTTTCGTTCCAACGCCATTGGTTCTCGTGATGGAGGAGGGATTAGACCGGCTCCCATCACAACAGATCAAACATCAGCCGTCGGATCGCCGGGTCGCGGATCTCGATGACAGCATGCGCCATTGAGGGTGGAGCCCACGTTGTAGGAGAGATTCCTGCGAGCATGGACATGCTTTTTCAGGCCCATGGGACCCAACAAATACTTTCCAATTAAAAAAGATGGATAGACAGTCGGGCAGAACAAATAGTTTTCGAGGTGGGTAATGTCGTATCAAAATTCAAATGGTAACCGAAATACTAAAAAATTGAAATTTTTTAGTTTTCGATTTGCGAGACTGTATTAATATTTGATCGATCACTTATCTATTTATCTATATATATATATTAAGATTTTGGACTTGAGTTTTAAGGTTTTAAAGTTGATTATCCTAAATCGTAAATATGTTTGTATAAACTTTTTGATTAGCTAAAGGTTCATTAAACATTATCAAAAATGATATTATTTTATTTAAAAAAAATGACAATATACCGTCTATTATTTTAGTTATAATTTATCAAAAACTTATGCAAATATAAAACATGATTGAAAATACTAGAATGATACGATAATTTTCATGGTTACGCTTCAAAGTAAATTAACAAATCTAATCCTAACAGTTCGGTTTAATACATAGCAATCAACAATCAAGTATTAACAAACACAAAAAATAAGTTCAAATCGTAATTTTGAATCCAAAACAAGATGTTGATAGTTTAAGTTTAGTAGCAACTCACATGATATTGATCACGGATATGTAGGCTCTCGATTCCCTCAATTCTATTATTTGGATTGCTTTCATCTCTACATAATACATATGTATTAAAAGAGGACAAACAATTAAGTAAAACGTAAATAGATTTAAAATAAAATAATTATCAACAGTGTCAACTAGATATGTCACCGCGTCCTCCATCCTATCGCAATGGTAGAGTATCTCTATGGTTTCTTTCAAGCAATCTTGAGCAAAAATCAACCCCACAGTTATCTTTGATGCCAATGAACTTCT
Source organism: Pinguicula moranensis (assembly GCA_028565015.1). Taxonomy (NCBI): domain Eukaryota; kingdom Viridiplantae; phylum Streptophyta; class Magnoliopsida; order Lamiales; family Lentibulariaceae; genus Pinguicula; species Pinguicula moranensis. The sequence goes on from JAOWBN010194525.1 coordinate 12,548, forward strand.
AAAAATAAGACCGTGACCTCTGTGCTAAAAATCGATTACAAAAACACGGTTTGGATGAAAATGGCAACAAAATCGTGTGTTATTCTAACAAGTACGAGATACTTGAATTCATTAACTTTCCACAATTCTAAAATCTTTTTATGAGGTTATTAAAGGGTCATTTCTCTCCATCAAATACCGATCCAACTCAATGTATTGGTCCAATTACATTTTTTTGGGGCCATGAAAGCGCCTAAGTCATCCGACAACTGATCAGACGAACTACTTACCGCTCCACCTTATCCAATTTTGCTACAATGATCACAACAGAATCAAATTCACATCACTATGAGTTTATATGTGCACTTTTATTTGTCATGAAAGGTCTCAAAATTGATCTTCTCAGGTCTAGAACTCTCATCAAACTATGACTAGTTGGACGCCGGGCAGGGTTTCATACTTCTTTGAAATGATGAATATCTTTGAAACGCATCATCTTTATCTCCCTTATTCTCTTTGTTTAGTACAATGTATAAAATATGCGGTTCAATGATCTTGTGTACCTAAATAATCAGGCAATTGGAACCCCAATAATAGGAGCAAAGGTAGGGGCCATGGTCCTCCCAATATTTTAAAAATAAATTATATATGTAAAAAAAATATTTATTAAGTTTGGTCCCCCTACAATATTGTAAATATATTTGTTTTAAACTATCACATAAAGCCTATTTAGATCATTTGATAGAGTTACACGTTTATTAAACCATGAGATCATGGTTTGATTACTTATAGTCGCGTTTTCAATTATTTTTTAGAAATCAAAAGCTAGAAATTGAAGACAATGCGATTTGAACCTTAGATGCAATAATCAAATTCTAATAAAGTTTTTATCAAACTATTGTATCACAGAATACTAATGTAACTTTATCAATTCTAATAGAGTTTTATTTTCATATTTGTTTCGTATAATTTTTAATATATTTTTTATGATTGTTAAATATAATTATTTTTGTTAGTTTAATATTTTACAAGATTGTTGGTCAATCAAATTCCAAACTTTTGATATGTTTTATGTTGTAAAAAGTCTACTACTAGTACAAAATTATGGTTGTCTCTTTATCAAATGATCGCATTAATTTCTGAACGTCCATATCCAATTGAACAAGATCCCTACTAATATTAAAATATAAAATTTTAATCAATAGTCATATTAAAATAATATGGAAAAAATGAAATAAAAGTAAAAATTTTATAAGTACAAAGTGCACCTAAGTATAATATATACTTATCCCCTTTTTACCTATAAAATTAATGATAATTTTGTTTCAGTACTCTAATATCAAAAGTTAATTTTTAAAATTATTTGTTGGTGACTATGATCATTAAATTTATTATTTAAATAATAATTATATTTTTTATATATTATTTTAATTTATTTTAACTTTTCAATTTATATAACAACATCTGCGCATAAAAAATGGAATCACATATAACATGACCTACCATGATCAAATGGAAAAAAAGTTTTTTTTTCCTGTTTTCTTCTCTGCCTTCGGGAATCGTGTCTAACGAAAACCCGCTTGATCCATCACGACTCTTGCGAGAAATTGGGTGGAAAATGAAGAAAATCGCTGCAAGAATAAGATTTCGCATAAAGGTCTAATCTTGATTTGCCCGAACATCAGTGGGAAAGGACACTTTTGCAAGTTACCTTGCTGCCCTCTTGCTAAAATGCGCCTCCTCTTTCTCTCTCCTTGTGTCCTTTTTCTGAACCAGTACCTCCCTCCAGTTCTTTATTCAAAAATGATATTTCTTTATCACACATCTCTGCAAGAAATAAGGAATGGCCGGCAATGGGGCCTTTGATTTAGGGAGAAATCATCATAATTTTAAGTGGGATTTTCATGTGTCAGAAGTTATGTATATACTCACCAAGATTGTTCTTATTTTAGTCAGATAAAATTAGCAAAGCCTTTCAGGTACCTGTGGTGTTTCATGGTGGTCCGAGTTTGCTATAAACGAAGTCTTTATGGTGATATTTGTGTGACTTTAGTCTCTAAATATGAACAGGGAATTTTCGAGGTCAATATTTTTCCCAACCTAAAATAGACCAATAATTTTTGTAGCTCCATTTCATGAGATTTATTTCTCTATTATAATGGTGGGATAGTAGTGGTTTCTCCGTTCAATTCGTTTTGCAATGAACTGGTTTTTTAAGATGTATAAAATGGAATTTATGACAAACAAGGTGGTTTAATTGTTTTTCCTTATTTTGATGTTGTTCATCGGTACAAGGCGGCAGGCAAAGGATGCCTACTTTAATTTACTTCAATAAATGCCTGATTCAGTTCTCTGCTAAGCATGAGTACGGTTTCGTGTGGGAATAGCACTGCGCTGGTTATGCTCATTTCTTTATTCATTTCTTCAGCTCCCAAAACTTCTCAGCCTAAAGCTGCAACTGAATCGACTATTTTCAACAATGGTGGCGCATGTTGATAGCATGAACACACTTCACCAGTTTTAAGGTGAAGGGAGTGAGATATATTGCAGGGACTCAGGAACAATGGGAAGAACAGAGGAAAAACAAGAGCTGAAACCTTTTTGCTCTTTCAAAAGCCAATCTTTGCATTGAAAGGTCAATTTCTTTTTGAGAGAGAACAAATGACGGAAAAAGGGGGAAGCACTTGATAAACCGACCACTCATCCTTTAGTCCTCACTCCTCCGCGTGCTTTGATGTTTAAAAGAACTGACTCCTGTTAATGATTATGTGTATATTTTTGGGTTTTTAACTTTACCCTTCTTGCTGTTGATGGGTTCTTGTTGAAATAA
>JAOWBN010194536.1:0-15353 GCA_028565015.1 Pinguicula moranensis
AAATCTAATATCTACTCTGTGTCTTCTGCTTATGCAGTCCTACAGGTAGAAAAGAGAGGAGGAAACACCACTCCTAGTCAGGTTGCTCAGGTATGGGGTAAGTTGGCGCCTCAGAGATTCCAAGTTTTCGCATGGCGCTTATTGCAAGATAGACTACCTACAATTGACAACCTCCTGAGGCGAGGAATACAAATTCAGACCACTCAACAACAGTGTGTAATGTGTGGAAGGAGCAGGGAGAATCTAAAGCACCTATTTTTCAGATGTAACAACGCATCTAGTCTCTGGACGACGGTTTACAAGTGGTTCGGCCTTGAATATGAAGAGAACAACAATTATGAAAATCACTTCACAGTCCACATGAATTGCATCAGAAACAACCCAGGCTCCGAAGTATGGAAGGCAATGTGGATTGCGACAGTAACTATATTATGGAAGGATCGAAATGCTATCAGGTTTGATGCGATTTCAAACTCACTGGAGCCTTTAGATTGGGTACAAATCAGCAATTGGCACTGGCTGGTAGCGAATAAAGGACAGATCAGAGGAATAACGTTGAATGAGTGGATGCAAGTACCCTGGTTATGCTGCCATTTTATTTTCAAAAGATTGTTGAGACCCATCTCTTGGCACTCGTCTTAGTCACGTAGGAATTATGTATGTAAGGAATGATCTGTATGGCATCAACTGTAGATGATTGCAATTTCTGAGAGCAGAGTTGCTTTTTGTAAACTGTTTCTGTTTCTAATACAAAATTTAATTATAAAAAAAACACACACACACACTGTTAAACACTGATCGAGTTGGCTCATGGCTGCAGGGTTATCTTTCATGATATCATGCTGACGTCATGTCCTTTTTTTATATATATGCGCTTATGCGCATTATTTAAATTTACTGGAAAATATTTCAAATCCCGTCTTGAATTCTCCGCTATGTTCCTTGACCGGAGATCTGGTTTCTTTGTGTTCTTGCGTTCTGCGGATTTCGGTGATAATTACCGGAATTCATGCATACATGTATAAATACCAAGTTCTATTGATTAGGGTTCAATTTCGAGACAAAACTACTTCTCTTGAAACGTTGGGTTTGGGTTTGGGTTTGGGTTCGGGTTCGGGTTCGGGTTTGGGTTTGGGTTTGAGTTTGAGTTTGGGTTTGATAGATCTTGACAGAATAATAGGTGGCCAAGGCAAAAAACCTTGTGAAAAAACATACTCCTTATCCGGCGCAAGTTGTCCTAGCGGTGACTCCCCTCGACACACAGGGCTTGTCTAGTGAGGTCGAGGGTTCGAGTCCCACTGGACGCAATTTGCTGCAGGATATCTGTGGGGATTAGTCGGCGGGCCCCTGGGCCCAAAGGATACCCTGATCTGTGATTCTGAACTCAGTCTTCTGATTACTTAACAAAAAAAAAAAAAAAAAAACATACTCCTTCCCTTTTAAGACCAAGTCCGTTCCATTTTTCTTCTCCATTTCCGACTCCGAGATCCAGTCCAGATCAGCGTCGCGAGATTCCGAAATTCCCAATTGTCATCCAAGAGAAAGAGCCTTCCTTTTCTTCCTCCGATGAACAATCGGAATCAGACGCGGCCAACGCCGATTATCAGCCATACCACCACCGCACAAATCCTCAAGCAATCCACCTCGATTTTCTTTTCAAACATCATCACCCTCGTATTCCTATCCTTTCTCATATTCTGTTTCCGCTCAAACGTGCACAGCGCATCTCACTACCTATCTTCCTTCGTCGACGGAGATCCTTCATTGAAATCCGTATTATCGCGCATAGATTTCTCCGCATCCGACCATCGCACTCAGCACACGCGACACCACCACCACCCATACCGTCGACGAAGAGCTTTTCTACACCTATCACGGGTTGGGACTCTTGACGATGACTTCTTTTCGGGGGATTCAGATTTTGACCGCTCCCTATTTCACCCTTCTTCGATAAAACCCATAGCAAATTACACGTCCGTACTTATTTCCAGCTTCAAACCGGATTCCGGATTTTCCGAGTCTATAGCTGATAACGGGATTTCTTTTCCCGGAATAGTGAAGTCACGTGGTTTTGGTTTTAACACGGATTTCAGAAACAGTAGCACACTGCAGCAGGAAGAAGAAGAGGGTATAGAGATAATAGAGACCAAACCACATGATAGGAGTGCAGTATTTGATTTGGATTTCTTAATTAAGGGTTTAGAAGTGGGGCACCTAGATGCAACTTCGTTGTTCTTTTTTGTGGGGATGCTGTCCGCCGCTTATGCATATATTGTGTTTGCATTCATAGTTACCTATGCCTGGGTGAACGGTATTACTTTCCTTAAGGTGGTGGATCATTTGGTGGGAAACTACAGATCTTTCCCGACTTTGTTCTGGGACGGTACGCTTATGGGGCTTAAGAGGCTTGCAGGGTTCACACTGATGAGATGGGCCGTAAGGGATGCGCTGGCTCAGATAATGGGGATATTCTTTTTTGGTGAAATTGAAGATCAATACGTGTTTTTCAAGGTTTTTTTGAAGATGAAGTTCATGCCATTTGCTAATTTAGCTCCCTGGGTAATAGGACATGAGTTGCAGAGCTCATGTTTCATTGCAGTCTGGTCCTTGTGTGACTTGATTTTGGGATTCATATTTGCAGTTGATGCTTGGGTAGCAATTGTGGACGCGAGGAGGGGCTGTAGAGAAATTCTTACAGAAGGATTTCACCTATCGTTAGTGTTATTTTGGCCTGCATTTTCTATAAGGTTCTCGGAAACAGTCGTTTGTGGATGGGCTGGCAGGTGGATGTTAAAAAAGATTTTTGGGAATGCTCTCACACTGGTTTTTCAGTCATTGATGGAGGTGTATTTCGTGGTGGCTTGGCTGGTCTTTTACTTGGCGGCAAGGCATAAGGATGATAGTACTCTTGGAAGGGCATTTGAACGACGGGAGTTGGAAGGTCTTCTGGTGGCTGCAAGGTGATAGCTCTATGAAAATGATAAAATAAATTGTTCGTTGTTGAGGTAGTTGTGACTCTGATGAGGTGATCTATCTGATGCTTCTGTTGTGCACTTTGCCACAAATCTTGATCAACCGATATTGTTTTGTAATGCCACCGTTTATGCTCCGCATGTAGGCATGTAATGTAAATGTCCACCAAACTTCATAATCTATGTGCAGCCCATGCTTTATGTTCGCTTTGACGAATGTGGTGTTCTTGGTCTTGGAGCTATGATTGGAAGACTGTACTATAATCTTTGTTTACCCGATATATAATACTAGTAATCTGCAAGCTAGTCATTCAGGATTTTAGGATTCTCATTTGGTTGATCTGAGCCAAGACTATTTGTTTATTGTACTCTTCTTCATCCCTTTGATGACAATCAGTAACTAGGTTGTGGATATACCCACAAGTAACACCACAACGCAACATAATTCATCCAACTTAGGGACTACATTGCTTGGCATGCGATGATAAAATCTATATGTATGCAGATATATGGTATATGTTACACATATCTGATATTTTGTAGTTTTAGTTGGATAAGCTACTTTCTTATGTTTCATTCTTAATGCAACTTGTGGGTAGTTGATTACCTCGGAGTTCCTTTGGTTCAGTGTGTGGTGTGCCTGATACAAAATGAATAATATGAAGTTGTATGGTTGTAGTATGAATGCCTAGTTTGTATTCTTGGTTCTTTTTCCATAGCTGGGGAATGGAAGAACCATGAAAATTGGAATTACTCGTTCGTTTTGTTCATTGAAGTGCCATCGCACTGTATGAACAGTGAAATGTTACTATTCATCATCTTCTCGGATGAATCTGGCTGTCGATAATGCTGGTGAGTAGTAGCCCTCCTTCCTCTTCTTGCCGTTCCCTCCCCGGGTTGTCTCACGCCCCCGGGGAGCCAAGCTTTGATCTTTTTCTCCACCATATACACTTTCTCTACTATCCCACATCACCCCTCTCCCTGCTTCTTGTTCTGGCTGTTTCAGGTGAGTTACCCATCTTCCCCAACCATTTTCATCTTTGAACTGCTCACAAGATTGTCATGGTTGCGCCAACCTGTAAGCCTACGTGGAGTCTCCCTTCAAAACAACTGAAAAGAATGCGGCGTGCTAGTATAAAAGGTGGGAAAACGCCACTGGTTCTTCACCCTTCACAGTAGAGAAAAGGAATCTCTTACGCTGAGATGCTTATCACTCAAAATCCTGTTTCGGTACATGAAAGGCTAGATCCTCGTTTAAAGGATTCAAAATCACTAGGGACAGCAGGGGCTCTGTCTGTTACTACATCACAAACTTTCCTCCATATTGTGATGGGGAACAATTGAAAGCCCTGCTGAACAAGTATTGTACAGTTAGGGCCCTCAAGATAGCTCGTAAACTAAACAACAATAGTAGGCCGTTTGGTTTTGTGGATTTTGCAGAGGACATGGAGGAGGAAGCTTTGTTGTTTAAGATAAACAATATTTGGATTGGATCATTTCAACTCCAAGCTAATAGAGCAAGATTTCCTACAGACAAGGTGCCAAATGCTATTAGAGGTGCTTATCAACAGGACTTCAAGGTTGGAAAAATTATACAATCTGTGGCATCTACAAGCAAGATGCAGACTGGAATACCACAGGCTGTGTTGCAGACAAATGTGGCTGCAAAAGGAAATATTAAACCTCTGGCTGTTGGTGAATCTCAGGTACATCCTCTGGTTATCGAACTGGACAAGGATCACCACTCCTGGCTGAAGTTTGAATATGTAGGAACATTACATTCCCACATAGAATGGCGTCTTCTCCAACTGGCTCTTAAGAAGGCAGGCTACTTGAACATTATAGTTAGCCCAATGAATCCTGAGACAGTCCTCCTCTGGGAAGAAGAGGATCATGACCTGGACAATTTAATTTGAAATGATTCATTGTGGCTTAAGGACTGGTTGTTGGACTTCATTCCGTGGAACAAGGAGTCAACAGTACCCCTGCACAAGCTAACCTGGATTAAAGTGTTTGGTCTGTTTATTCAATATCGGACTAAACCTATTCTAGTGAAAATTGGGGCGGCTTTGGGGGTTTGCAGGAAGATAGATGATTGTTCAACTCAACACCGTTACCTGGAGGCGGCTATGATGTTGATTCAGCATGATTACACATCAGACTCACCAGAACAACTGTGCATTATACTAGATGGGGTTAAGCTTACATTATTCATCAAGGAGTTCAGTAATGAGGGACTCAACTACTTTTAGCCTAAGTCAGATGATGGAAGTGATTCAGATGCATCAGCAAGCATGCTCTCATAGGACAATTCGGTTGAGGATTGTATGGTAAACCTACATGATATTGATTTTAAGTCTACCTACCCCAACTAGAGAAGCTGAGTACCAATGCCTTAAATGTAGAATCAGGCAACCGGCCAACACTTGTCTGGTATTAAATGAGAATGTTTTACCAGCAAATTGTTCAGGGATGATTAGTGGATCATTATTGTTTGAGGATGATCAGATTGATGAGACTGTTAGCATGGGATTAGTTAAGGAGCTTGAGATCCTGCCTGGGGCCGAGTTGAGTCAGACTGATCAGTTAAGTTTACTAGAAGTAGTCGCAGATCTAAGGATTATCTCCGAGTTCCCACCTCTAGTTAGCAACTCTCTAGTTACTAAGAAAAGCTCAAATAAGAAAACCAAGAAGGTTGGTGTACTAACCAGAAGTCAGACAAACAAATAGGTAGATGGAGATTCATCCAGAGCACAAGCTACTTTAGACAAATGGATAGGAGATTTACAACCTCGAATAAGTAAAGTGGAGCATTCTAGCCATTTGCATGATGAAGCTGACAGGATTATGGAAATTGGTCTAGAATTAGGCCTAACATACGGCCAACATCCAAAACTAACTCATCAACTCTTTGTTCACATGAATAGCCAAATGAGGAAGTCCCAGAAACCTTTTACACCAGGTAGTGGAAAGAAAGGAGAGGAATCTCGTCCTCAATGAAAGTTATAACTTGTAATATTCGAGGCTTAAACAGTCCAACAAGGAAAAAATGACTCCGAGAGTTTATACAAAGGAGAAACTAGATTTCTTGAGCATTCAAGAGACTAAGTTGGAATTGATTAATAAAAAAAACATGTGCCAGATTATGGATGGATAATGACTTTGACTGGATGCATTTAGGTTCAGTAGGCCAATCTGGGGGGCTATTATGCATATGGAACAAGCTGAAATTTTATAGCACTTTAGTTTTTTCGGATGTAGGCATACTGGGCATTGGCATAATGAGGTGAAACTAGCAAATATGGTGAATATCTATGGACCTAGTGACCTGCCCTAAAAGATGAATCAATGGAAAAAAATTAAAGAGTTTACCTCTGGCAAGGAGGATAAAAAAATGGTGTCTTATGGGGGACTTTAATGCCATACTTAAACTGGAGGAAAGGAGAGGTAAAGCGCATCGTCCTAACAATGCAGAGTTAGTGACCTTCAATGAGTTTGTCAGGGACTTACATCTGGTAGACCTAAAAATGGAAGGAAGGAAATTTACTTGGTACATTAAGTCTCTGAAGGCTATGAGCAGGTTAGATAGATTCTTGGTAATGAAAACTGGCTAGACAATGACACGCACTAGATTCGGACAGGGCTGATGAGAGAGGACTCTGATCATTATCCAGTTAGTCTCTGTTATAAGGAGTAGAACTGGGGTCCAAAGCCTTTAAAGGTGCTGGATTGTTGGTTAGAGGATAAACACTATTCAGACATGATTAAAGGTATTTGGGGGTCCACAAATCCACTAGGTTATGCTAGTTTCAGAATTAAAACTAAGCTGCAGGCAATTAGAACTGGAATCAAACGTTGGAATATATCACCCCCAAGGAACTTAGAAGGTAAGAGGAAGGAGATTCTGAAAAAACTAGCAGTTCTGGAAGGTAAGGCAAAAGCATATGGTATATATCCTCTCAGTTGCTACACAGATATGGACATGCTAAATGAGGAACTTTCTAAAGTTACTAAAACTTTAGACAACCTCACTTTTCAGAAATAAATGGTAAATTGGATTAAGCAGGGAGATTTCAACAGTGCATATTTTCACAGAATTCTCAACAACAATAGGAGGAAAAGCTGCATCAATGGGGTATGGGAGGGATCTGTGTGGCTTGAGGAACCAGAATTGGTTAAACAATGTTTTAGATCCCACTTTGAAGCACTCTATACTGAAACCTCTTGGGAATGGCCGAATATAACTAACATGGTCTTTACAACTCTTAGCTCTATGGCTCAAAGATACTTAATCTCTCCATTCACATAAATTGAAATTAGGCATGCCATCTCTGCGTGTGGTATCAACAAGAGTCCTAGCCCAGATGGCTTCAATTTCAAATTTATTAAGCATTTCATTGATATTATGAAATATGATATTGGTCATCTTTTTTAGGAATTTTACAGGAATGGAAGATTGGTTAAAGGAAGTAATGCAACTCACATATCCTTTCTAGCCAAGACTGATTCTCCATGCTATGTTACTGATTATCAACCTATTGCATTAATAGGTTCGATGCCAAAAATCATAGCTAAAGTCTTCCTGATCGGATTAAGAAAAATCCTTCCAGAGGTTATATCCCCAACTCAGATGGCCTTTATCCCAGGTAGAAAATTGCTAGATGGGGTTGTGATTGCTAATGAAGCTATTGATGAAGTGAAAAAACTAAAAAAGGAGGCATTTATACTGAAAATTTATTTTGAGGAGGCATTTGATACAGTAAAATGGGTATATCTTCAGGATGTTATGGAGCATATGAGATTTCCTAGAGGTTGGATGAGTTGGATCAAGGAATTACTTGAATCTGCATCAACATCAGTACTTATCAATGGAAGTCCAACTCAGGAATTCTTTCCTAAGAGAGGACTGAGATAATGAGATCCCTTGTCTCCTCTGCTGTATTTATTAGCTGCTGAAGGTCTGGTTTCCATGATTCAGAAAGCCTCAAAAGCTCATTTACTCACAAGATGGAAAATCGGCAGAGAACAAGTCAGCTTACTCATCTGCAATCTGCAGATGACACATTATTATTTGGCATGATTGACTGGAGGAACATCTTAACCTTAAAGGCAATTTTACAAAATTTTGAATTAGCCTCGGGTTTGCATATAAATTTCTCTAAAAGCAGATTGGTGGGACTCAATATTCAACAAGTTGTGCCGGAGGATGTGGTTGCTTACTTGGGATGCCAAATTTTTTCTACACCTTTCACATATCTGGGCATCCCTATAGGTGTTAATCCGAAGAAACAAGCAACATGGACTCCAATCTATGACAAGTTTGATAAATGGCTAAACAACTGGGAGCAGCAATTCATATCAGCATGGGGGAAGTTGGTATTGGTGAATGCTGTTTTGGCCTTACTACCAACTCATTTCTTTGGATTTTCAAGGCCCCTAAGAGCGTTATTAGGAAACTGAAGAGCATGCAGCGAAGTTTTTTTCTGGGGTTCAAACAAGGATCACAAGAAGATAAGTTGAGTCTCTTGGGAAAGGATTATCACTCCAATGGAATTAGGGGGCTTGGGAGTTAAAAATATCAGCCGTTTTAATGAGGCTATGCTAGGCAAATGGTGTGACAGGATCCTTTCTGGAGAACAAAGCCTAGCTTTGGATAGTTTTTTTTAGATAAGCCAAATTTTCATTGAACAAGAGTATGTACAAAATCACAGAGGTATTATAGAGTTGGGAGACTTTAAAGCTATGCGACAAGATCAGGATGTACTGGTAAGACACTGAAGAAGAGGCTCAGGCTATGCATCTCATTGGTAGAATTCCCTACAAGAGATTGCTAATGCCTTGGTTCTCACATTTGATTAAACTTAGCTTGGGGAAGGGTACTGCCATAAGATTTTGGCTAGAAAAATGGACTAGGAATGCCTCACTGGCAGAAATATTTCCTCGGTTATATAGAGTTGCTAGTAATAAGAATTCGTACATAGGTGACTTGGGTTACTGGTTGAATAACTCATGGCACTAGCATTGGAATTGGAGGAGGAACTTAAGAGATTGTGAACAAACTGAGCTGGATGGTCTATAAATATTCTCCATGACAAGGAACCGGATGAATTAAATGAAGATAAGTATAACTTTGAGGAGAATATAGATGGTTGTTATTAGTAGGAAGCATACACTCAGATCGCAAGCAACCTTGCTAACTGGTTCATAGCTGAGGAAGCAGATTCTTTAAACAGTATATGGAATAACATTACTCCAAAGAAAGTTGCTATCTTTATTTGGAAACTGCTTCAAAATGGATTCCCAGTGAAATCAGTGATTCAGAAAAGACACATCATTCCCATAGACCATGAACTTTGCTGCTCACTTTGTAAGGCAGATTCCGAATCTATCTTTCACCTATTTTATAACTGTTGGATTAGCGTCCAGGTGTGGACACAAGTGAGATACGGGATTAAGGACATGGGTGTCTTGCATTCACAGATACAAATCCCTACTTTTGTGGATTTTGTGAATAACAAACCAACAACAGCAAATCTGGAAGTTTGGAAGCTCTTTGGCTGGCAATGATGTGGTTTCTATGGAAAGCAAGTAATATGGCTCATTACCAAGCACAAGAGATATCTGCAGCAGAGATCACACAAAGGATACAAAGGGCAAGTTGGTTATGGATTAAGGCTAAATACTCTGACAAGTTTGGGTTATCACGGATTGGTTGCAAAATCCTATCACCTGTTCTATAACTATTTGAATTAATCTGAGACACAACCATATCACTGCTTTTCAGGATTTCATTTGATATTCACTTATCCATTCACTGCATCAATGTCACATGCCACTGCTTTACAACTAATTATCAGTCTGAGTTTACCTATTCACAGGAAACTCTGAGACTGAAGGGTAGCAACTGATCTAGACAACATCTTACAGTAACACCCGGTTAGGCAGTGGAAGATCCCTGTTATGCTTGTATAAATCTATGTTTAACATCTTCATGCAGGACTGAAGTTAATACACAGGAACACCGAAACTGAATGCTGGATCCTCAAGGCACAATCTGTGCAAGTGAATAGAATGCATTAATGTTTATGCATGTGTAGGATTGTATGCATCCTCAAGATGCCAATGAAGCTGCTAGTTGCATACCTCTGCAGTGTTGATCTAGTGAAAGAAAAGGTAGAGGTCCTGGCCTTTACTGAGGCTTCATTGAGATTTCACCATTGGCCAGTCTTTGTGTTAATCTGGAAGGAGATTCTGGATCGTATGCCACTATATTGTCTCACATTCAACCCTGATCAGCCATAAACATCTGGAAATCCAGACATATTCTAGATAGCATGCAATAGCATACAAGAAGATTACTACATCAATACATCAAGGTTGATAGGAGTCATCAACTATGAGGTAGCTTAAACCTTCAGGAAGAAACCTCTCCTAAACACCACCTACCTGGATTCTGCAGCCACTAGATACAATCAGAATGATACCCTAACGAATTCAGGGAAGTCTCCATCTTGCAAAGGTTTTGGCAGATCCATGGCTAATGTGATACATGAGACCTATGTTAGAAACAAAGTTTCCCCACTACCTAGTTAGGTTACGCTAGCTATTTTTTTGGGTGTGATCTGATATACATGTCTACTCGGAGTACCACCCCCTATTTCATTACAGGAATAACTCACCAAATATAATTGAGTTTTGTACTAATATTATGTGAATGTTGAGTTGCTTTGTGATCTACTATGACGCTAGGTGACCCATGCACCATATCACCCTTAGCTATACCAGAGGGAGGGTACAAAGTAAAGGCATGCTATTCAGCTCAAACTCAAAGATATTATCTAGTTATGCCTTCTAGTGGTAAGGGGAATACTTATGTACTTTTGTTGTTCTTCTTTTCTTTCTCCTTTCTTTGTAAATATTCTATTTTTCTAATTAATTTGACTTATCCAAAAAAAAAAGATTGAAGGCAATGGAAAGGTTTAGTTTTGGACTAGATTACGGATGAAAATAAAATAGTACAACTGTGGAAACAATAGCAGGTAAAAATATGATTGTTCTATTATTGAGCTATTTTGGAATTCATGATAAATCTCGTTAGTTCCGATGAATAATGATTGGTCAAGAACAAGATAAATATATATATTATGAAGTTTTCCAACGAATCCTATTTTGTGATACTAGTTGAATGTTTGTCTATCTACTATTGGAGCCAAGTGGAATTTAGTGGAGGAGCTGAGTTGGCTTCTAGTGATTCTATTAGTGAAATTGTTGGAAATCAATACATTGATGCAATGTATCTTGGATTGCAATGCAAATAATAACTTTCATTGTATAATTATAAGGTAAAGACTGCGTACACCTGACCCCAACTTAATTAATAATATATTAGGTATGTTGTTGTAGTTGAGTTGACCATGAAGATGGAAATTTCCACCAATGTTTATTGAGTTGGTACAAATTTACAAAGAGATGGGGCCTTCTATTGGATAAGTAGTGAAAAATGTAATTGAAGGTAACATTTAGGATCCTTGTACCACACTCCTGTACTACAAAGTGGTAGGTAGAGGTGTTCAAAATTAATCGTGAACCGCCGAACCTACGGTTCTGAATCGGATCGACGTGTTTGATTAACCAACGGCCGACGATTTAGTTACGGTTCTATGGTTTGATGAATGGTAACCGTTGGTTCAACGAACCAAACAAAAATCGGCGGTTAATCGATTGATTATATAAGAAAATTGAAAATAGCCTAAATCGTGCCGGAGTAAACCGGCTAACCAGCAGGCGATTAACCGTCAGTTAACCGTGACCAACGACTGGCGATTTAGGTTCCATTTCAGCCAAAACTTGAACTAGAATCGTCAGTTCACTTGAACTGGTCACCTCTAGTGGTAAGAATCCTCTCAGTTCTTTTCCTCTCACGTAGAGATGACCGACTTACTCCGACCTACTCGGGCATCACGATCCGTGGGTTGGGGCTATCCTGTACCCGGCCCAACTCAGGGTCAAATCTCGCATGAAATATGGTCCCATGGGCTAGGTCATGAATCCAGCCCTAGGCCCAAGCTCGATCCGGTTACCTGGGGTCCAACAAAAAGGCCCAAATAGTATTGCAGGGTTTATTTTATTATTATTTTTTGGCAAAAGGAAGTGAAATTTGCACCCACTAATACTACAACTCAAGAGCACCTAACTTGAGAGAAGATAGACAACCACATTTATCAATTTGCATAAATTTAACTAGAATGATTTAATTCAACAATAACGGGATGACCTAGTGGTAGATGGCCTGATTTTAAAGGCTAAAATGCTCAAGAAGTCTAATGTTAAATTCTCACTGAGAGTAAACATTCATTGTGGCCATGACTGCTGGCTAGCCCTAGGAAGCGGTGCGGGCGGTGCCAAAACAACCCGTACCGCGTCCCGTCCACAAAAGTTGCGGTTCCAAAAATTTATACCACGAACCGCCCGCGAAGAGCTGTTACCGCACCGCACCGTGAAATATTGGCAGTGCGGGTGTTACCCGCATGATAAAAAAGTGTTACCCGCGTCTCGCCCGCTAACAAATGGGACACAAAAATAGCGCCCGCGTCCGCCCACCTACCCGCGCGGGCGGAGCGGAATTTACCGCAACCGCTGCCCAGGGCTACTGCTGGCCATAGGTAAGGAAATTTTCCAATGGACGATATTAACCCGGTCCATGTGGTAGATCACTTTACATGAATTTTATGGATTAGTCGGGACAAAAAATGTAAGATTACTTTTCATTTTTAGATGTAATCGATAATATAGTTTTATGCATTTACTAAGTGAAGATTGTGTTTTCCTTTATCAAGTATGAAATATCCATTAATAAGAATATTTTGATAACTATTTTGATAGCAAGATTATTAGATTGTTTTTTTTCTTCTCACATTTAAATTGGATAAAAGTTTGAAAAGATCAAATTCACGACTAAATAAATCAAAATACACGATTACGCATTTGGAAATATAGTTTTAGTTACCAATACTCTTATTAATATATAATATTCGTTAACCCTGACGGGTTGTCTCAGTGGTAAAGACCGAGATCATCAGGGTTTGCCTAGAGGCATCATGTTCGAATCCCCGCTGGAACAATGCAGATTTCCAGCTGTAGATAATTCATCAGGGCCACGTCCCACGGGCTACGGCCTGCGTTTGGCCGATCCATGTGTTGTGGGCGCTGTGCATGGGTTCTTGGGGATTGGTCGGTTATGACAGTAGTCGGATACCCCATGGTACCAAAAAACAATATATATAAGATTCGTTTATATTTTTAAAATTATGGACAAATAATTTTAATTTAGTATACAATAGGTATGAATATTTAATTTTGAACTTTGTTTGCTTGTAGTTCCCGTAATATTTTTTGTTAACCATGTAAATGAGTAATTTAAAAAAAAACATTTATAACAATATTTATAATCCATCATTAAAATTTAATATATATGAATATAATGATAATTATTAAAATATAAAACAAAAATAGCAATGAATTTTATTTTTGAAGTTCATTTGCTTGTAGTTTCCACAATATGTTTTTGTAACCATACAATTAAATAAGTAAATTAGGAAAACGAAGAAGAATATTAACAACATAGTTGTTTTTACTTTAGTGGTACAAGATTCAAAATAGGGTAGGTAGACCTGGTTCAAATCTCAGCTAATATAAATATTTATACAGATCATAGGACATGAACCGCGAAAATAATTATGGGCCATATGCGCGAGGGGATTAGGTCACGGCTCCGGTGCTGGATTCATGGACCCGTAGGGTTCCGATCGCGTGTCCAGGATTGGACTTGAGGGCCAGGTCGGTTACACCTAACCCAAGATTTGCCTACCTCTACTATCTTGTATGTATGTGAATATTAGGGGCGAATTACCGTTATCGTATTTTTTTTAACGGTAATGTTTTTTCAATACCATTATCGTACCAAAATACCAGAAAATCGTAGTATTGCGGCATTACGGTTAATGGTACGGTAACGGTATTTTACCGTTACCATTATATTTTTTTCTTTTTGCTAATTTTTTTAGTGTTTCTGATATGATAACCATTCATGCACAATTTTTTTATTCGCTCAAAGATCCATAAAGATTATTTAAATTTTTATTGCATTATTCTTTTGTTTAAAAAAATTGACAATATAATATTTGTTATTTTAGTTACAATTTATTTTAAAAAACCCTGTAACATTGCTACACTATGAAAATATGATAAAACATGATTAAACAATAAACACCATAAATAAGTTCAAATAATTACCAACAATTCAACATCACTACATCAAGTATCAAACAAGCAATGAACTCCATAAACATTAAACACATAAAGAAAAATTGAAAACGAACATAAAATTTTGAAATGCAACATTTTAGTTAAGAAAACGGTAAACGGTAACAAATGGTACGGTAATCCTAATTACCGTTACTGTACCAATTTTGAACAGAAATAATTTTTCAATACCATTACCATACCAAAATATCGAAAAACCGTTACAATACGGTAAAACGGTAACGGTTCCCGACGGTAAATGGTATTAACTTGCACAGATTGTGCCTTGAGGATCCAGCATTCAGTTTCAGTGTTCATGTGTATTAACTTCAGTCCGGCATGAAGATGTTAAACATAGATTTATACAAGCACAACAGGGATCTTCCATGGCGTTACGATGCTAGGTCTTGCTATAGCCCAATTCTGAAGGTAAATGAAACTGTTGGGCCGTCACCAACCCGACCCATGAAGAACCCATCCTTCCATAGTAACACGTGAGAAGAAGCGTTGGCAACAAAGTGCTAAGAACATTTTGGGAACATGAAAAGTGGTTAGATGTGCTGTCCTCTCCCCCTGTGGATAAATCACCAAAAAACTTGTTTAATAAAAGGGGTTGGTCGAGTACAAAGGAGGAGGAGAATCTCTCTTATAATAGAGTTCACCCAGACAATTTTCAGAGAATAAGAACAAGGTTTTCTGCACTTTTCTCTCTGTATAATGGCGCCCGCATGAACAGTAAGGTTTTTGTTCTTGCCACGACTATGCTCATCCTGTGACTATCTAACACTGCCTCGCCTCTATCCACTCTCTCTACTCGAGCTCTCCTCTCCCCAGGGACACCTTTGGTGCCAGGGGAGCACTCTCAGCCACTTTGTCCCTGTAAATATTTCTCCCACTGTACAGTGACTTTGGGTCCAGTGGACTCTCAAGTATGAGGAGGAGGATGAGGAGGATGGTCAGAATGAAGTTGAGGTTGGGGTGAAATTCTTGAAGGCAATGCATTCTTACAACGACGTATCCCTCCACACTAACTGAGGCTTATGTGCCATGCCTTCCTTCGAGCTAACCCACCTTTACGTA
>JAOWBN010194547.1:0-15352 GCA_028565015.1 Pinguicula moranensis
AAATGAAGAGTTATTTTTTGAAAAAATGTGCTTATAATTGGATTATAATTTTAAGAAGGCTGCGCAAAACAGGGCAGTATTTGCAGGCGAGGAGGCCGCTCAGTCCGGCGCCGATGATGGCCACTCTTTTCTCCATGGATGGATCCATTTTTGTGGAACTTTGGAGAGCAGCAGTTCTTTTGGGACAAATTTAGACATTTCAACGACGGTGTACGGATTTGATAATATTATCCCAAGACAACGCAGTGGCGCAGTGCAATGAATCTTCGTAAACAACTTTTCAATTATTGATGCCAAATAATAATTTAATTATGAAAAATTTATACTTGTTCCCTCCCCCCAAAAAATATTTAAATTTGGAAACTTATTCGTTCTTTAGAAACCTTTTTCAAAGAACTACTTCGAATAGCGAATGCCCACTTGCTAATTTAGCATGTCCCTAAACTAGATACAAATGCTAATACTTTAGTGTGGTCCGACCTGGCTGGCTTGACAAGTTTTATGGCACAAAATAAAAAAAAATTACTTTATTAATTATGACCCATTGGGTATATATAGAGTCTACATCTTTTTATTTGCAGATAGGTCTCCAAACTATATACAAATATCAACACTCACCCTCAATATTGGCCAAATATATCCACTAAGCTCATCCTGTCACATAATCCAACCAAGTCTAGCAAACTAAGACCCTTAGTGAGACAATAAGCCACTTGTTTGTTAGTCGTTACATGTCCTAGCTCTAGTAGTCTGCTATCCAATTTTTCCTTGATTAATAACCAATTGATCTCCACATGTTTGGTCTTATCATGCTGCACATGGTTGTTGGAAATATTGATCGTCAACTTGTTGTACCCTGCTTCGATAGTGGAACAAGCAACCACCAATTGTTTCTTACTCTTCCAGGAGACCGGATTGCCTCCTACGAACATGCAGTATTCAGACGTTTACTTCATGTCATCAGCACATATAGCAAAGTCTTAATCACACTAGTCCTCAATGTTTAAGTGCCCATTCTTATGGAAAATTAGTCCCTTCCCTTCCCTGATACACTGCGTCTATATGACCCTTTCTAGGATCATGCATGTAGCGACTTACCATGCTCACATCAAATGATATGTCTGGACAAGTGTGACTCAAATATGTCAATCGGCCCATTAATCTCTGGTACCTCTCCCTGTCAACTGACTCACCTGCCTCTGCACTCAACTTTGACTTCTGGTCAATAGGCGTACTCACAGGCTTGCAACCGAATATACCTGTCTCCTAGAGCAAGTCTAGCACACACTTTCTTTGGGACAGAATGATCACCTTTGGCCCACGAGCCACCTTAATCCCAATAAAGCATTTCAGATGCCCTAGGTCATTCACCTCAAACTCCTTTCGTAGTCTAACCTTCAACCTCGCAATATCATTCTAATCATCACCCGTGATGATCATATAGTCCACATACACTGCTAGCATCATGATAATAACTCTATCTCATCTAAATAACATAATATGGTCGGTATTGATCTGTTGATATCCCCATAGCCTTCCTGAATATGTCGAATCAAGCTCGAGATTATTGTTTCAGTCCATATAAAGATTTCTTGTGCCTACAAACTTTACCAACCATCTGGTTTGTGTCAAAATTCGATGGAATCTCCATGTATACCTCTTTCAACAAATCACCGTGAAGAAAGGCATACTTCACGTCGAGTTGGTACAGTTTTCACCCCCATTTGCGACTAGAGAAACCAGAAACCTCATTGTGCTCATCTTTGCCGTTGGTGCAAAGGTCTTATCATAGTCGATGTCATAAGTCTGGCTATACCACTTCGCCATCAACCGAGCATCGAGTTTTTCTTCAATGTGAAGATCCATTTGCATCCAACTACCTTATTGTTAGGTGGTAGGGACACAAGTTGCTAGTTTTGTTTTTCGCAAAAGCCCCAAGTTCCTCTAACATGGTAGCTTTCCATTTGGGATTTTCCTTAGCAACTTGTCTATACTTAGGAATAGAGATAATGTCTAAAGATGCAATGAATGCTCTATGTCTAGGTGATATGTGAGAGTAATAGATAGACTAAATAATATCATGAGGAGTAGACAGAGGGAATCCACACCGGTCAGGTGGAACCCTTGCATTTTTGCAAACAGTTTGCCTTACCAGTAGGGAAGTGAGAGGAGAGGAGAGTGGAATAATATTACCTGAAGAATATGGGTCTATGGCGGATGATGAAGGTGCTTTCGGAGTCGAGGCAGGCACGTACAAGGGTCATGGGACAATCGACTCTACAGTCTTCCTTTTCCTCCAAGTGTACACTCTCAATTGCCCCTGAGCCTGATTCTTACTCTCACCATCCTAACTTGGGACATTAGTTGACTCCCATTCGACTCAATAATTGGCTCTACAACCGACTCAACTAGGCAAGGAATGCCTCCAACACTGGCAGTCCGTGGTTCACCACCGTTACTACTACTAATCGGGCAAGGAATATCCCCAACACTCATAGTCATATTAACTCACTACCATTACTATTATTCTTCACTTCTCACCGTATACCTCCAGTATTGGGCGAGTTGTCAAAGGGTTAGGATACTCCAGATAGAAAGTAGGGCTTATGTTCCCGAAACATGATATTCATAATCACAAACAATCTCCTCTCCACTGGGCTCCAACAAACATTTCCGTTTGAGTGACAGAGTATCCTACAAAGACACTCTTGATCGTCCTCGGATCCAGATTTCCTACATCGGTCTATTGTCTTGCACAATACACACACAACCGAAGGTTCTCAAAGGAAGAATGTCCCTTTTTGTACCTATAAATACCTGAAATGAGGATTTCCACTATAAGACTCATGAGGGAATCCTATAGATAAAAAATATGATTTTTGAATTGCTTGCCTCCACAAGTACTTTGGGACATTCATTGCAATCATCATACTCCGAGTGGCCTTACGAAAATGGCGATTCTTCCTTTCTATTACTCCATTCTACTATGATGTGTATGGACAAGTCATTTGATGCTGAATTTCCTGAGATGACAGATACTCCACAAATGCTCTTTTGTTGTACTTTGTCCCATAATCAGATTTTGACGCCTTCTCTACTGCCCTGTATTGAGTCTGAGGCCATTTGTGAAAATTTCTGAAACATGCAAGCACATCACTTTATTTTTTTTTGTAAGATAGAGTCAAGTAACACGAGAACAATAGTCAATAAAGGATACAAAATATTGAAACCCATTTACAGTTGTTGTGGGACAAGGGCCCTATACATCATAATGCACTAACTCAAAGACACAAGAGCTCCTACCATTAGAATCAACATATGAGCTCCTTTGTGCTTGCCTAACTCATAATCATCACAATGTTTTTTCTTTATTAGCCTTAGCAAACAAAATGGGATACAATCGACTCAAAAGAGAGAGAAAAAGATGACCAAACGCTATGGTGAAGTAATACTAAATCCTCTACACTCCTCTTGTATCTTCCAAATATCTCAACTATGGACGGGAGGGCTGAGTCCAATCCCTTTTGATCCATGTACCACAAGCCATTACTTCATGTCCTAGTCACAAGGATCCGATCCGTCCTCTTCTCTCAGAAGTCAGAAGATCATCTTCGGAATATCAAATAAAACAACACAGTTTAGTTGGAGGATAATAAAATTATAGACAAGAAATTTACAAGAAACGAAATAGCATGCAAAGTTTGGATAAAGTCAAAGTGTTGGTACATTTTACTATACCCTTACCAACCACGAACTGATCCGTACAATCGACTGTTTTGACACTCACGAAATTTCTAGGCGAGTATGGGAACAGAACTCCCTAGCAACGCCCGTATTATGCTTGGACGCCCCGAAGTCAATGATCCCGTGGTGGAAAAAGAGGCAAGAATGAGTAAATTACACGTATCTTTGAGTGTGGCTGCGGGATAAGCAACATTAACTGTGAACTAAAGCGAGGTAGATGCACCATTTCCCACCCATGATGCCTTCTATTTTCTCTGAAGAACCTCCAAGTATGCTCGATCCTCATCTGAGAAGATAACACACGGCACAGATTCTTTTTCCTCTTCATCTACCATCAGATTGGTCCAGTAGCCTCCTCGTCCACCATATCTCCTGTCTCCACAACCACGACTCCTACCTCCATACCCCTTCCACCCAAATCTCTCTCCTTGGGTGGCTTAGGATAGACCTTCATCAGGTGACCTATCTCTTCACACTTGTAGCACCTACGAGTCTCCCCCTTTGCACCTATTATACCTAAAACCACACTCAGCTTTTGCAACTCTCATCCTACATCATAGTAGTAATGGCCTCATGTAGTGATAGAACTGTCGCTTGAGATAGACAGATTGATTCCCTTTGATCAAAGGTTGAGTTCAAACCCCCTAAGAAGTTCATGGTCCTCCCTTGTTCAATGATATTCCTCATCTTGCACTTCGGGTGTCACTACAACTTGAAATCGACGAGAAGTGATCCATCTATGCTCACAGTCGCTCCAGATAGATGGCAAACTCTTGGATCAATCTATTTCCATATACCACTGTATCTATTTCTTGTTGGATCAGGAACACTCTCATATGATTCTCAGCCCCAATGTAGGTTCTCTTAAGCTCTAATACCAAGTTGTTTTATGACACAAAATGAAAAACTACTTTATTAATTATGATTCATTGTATATATATGGAGTTTACATCTTTCTATTTGCACACAGGTTCATAAATTAAGTACAAATACCAATAGTTTGGTGTGGTCCAAGCTGGCAAGTTCAAATTGATTTTTTTACTAAGTAAAATTTTTCATTAATAAAAGAATTTATAGTGGGCTGCCACAATTGACTAACAGGCGGCCTCTTATTTTTCGTACTAGATGTAGAATAATTAAGTCTGTTTACAGATATTTAACAAAAGTTGAAGGGTAATTATGCAAATATGCACATAGTTGAGGGTGTTTATGGACGTGCACTGTGGGGGTACATTCAAGATATATTGAAAAAAAACACAATTGGCCTTAATCAACACGTTATTTATTTTCATAAAAAAATTAATTATTTCTGTATATGTTTTGATAAATAAATCTAGAAAACATATATAAAAAATCATGTTTTATATTACTTTGTTTTTTATTTTTTGAAATAATTTATTTAACATTAAAAATATTAGAAAAAAATATATGATTGTGTCGTGCCGCCACCGTGCCTAGATGTGAAGCCCAGCCAAGTCCCCAAATGTGCCATGCTATGTGGCACAGCCAATAACCATGTTGGGCATAAGGGCCACATGGGTATCTCTACTTGTTAATTGCTGCTTGCCTACTTGCCATCTATCAAAAGTCAATAATACACTGACAATGTTCCTTTATTGAACTAATTTTATTGTTTTCCCCTATTTTTAAAAACATATATGATTTTACATTTTATATGAAAACTCAATATTATAAAAATAGTTTTAAAAAGCTACTTGATAATAGCTTCTAAAGCACTTTTAGCAGTCTAAAAATAGATAAGTAGAAATAAAACCAAAAACCAAAAACCAAAATGGTTGCTTAATTTGAGCTAAAAGAGAGAAGCAGAAGCCCCATGTAGGAAAAAAAAATAGCAAGCCAATTTGATTACAAGTACTTTTACATCCCCATACATATATTGTATACCAAAAATTCTGCATCAGTTAGATCTCTCTTTAAATGACCATAAAAAGTTAGATCTCTCTTTCCAATCCTTGATAGTCAGCCAATGAATAAGGCTCCAACAAGTCTCTATTCAACCCCTTTCTTCCTTCGAGGATTGTGATAGTTGGGTTAATTGTGTGTGTTTGATTAACAATTGTTTACAAGAGTTTATAGCCTTCTTTATAGTCTAATTAGGGAAGGAAATCGTGCTATAAGGAAGGATCCCTTAATTGGGAGTTTCCTTTTACAATAATGGCATGATTTCCTCCCCTTTCCATTCTAACACTCCCCCTCAAGTTGACTTGGAGGTCTTCCAATGCCTAACTTGCATAGTGCTTCATTGAATGCCCGTCCTGATACTGCTTTGGTCAAGATATCTGCCAACTGATCTTCTGATCGGACAAACGGAAGGCTAACAGTTTTTTCTTCAAGTTTTTCTTTTATGAAGTGACGATCGATCTCAACATGTTTCGTTCGATCGTGTTGTACTGGATTTTCTGAAATCCGGATGGCCGCTTTGTTGTCACACTTCAGTTCACATGCTTCTGCTACTGGATATCCTATTTCAGTCAACAATTTTTTCAACCATAGGATCTCTGTCAGTCCTCGAGCTATTCCCCGGAATTCTGCTTCAGCACTTGAAAGGGCCACCACTTTTTGTTTTTTGCTGCGCCATGTCACCAGGTTTCCTCCTACTAACATGAAGTAACCTGCTGTGGACCGCCGGTCTATTGGATTACCTGCCCAGTCTGCATCAGTGTACCCCTGGATATGAAGGTGCCCATGATTTTTGAAATAGACTCCACAGTCCGGTGTTCCTTTTAAGTATCTTATTATTCTCATAGCTGCTTCCATATGTTCTTCTTGTGGCTTATGCATGAACTGGCTAATGACACCAACTGCATATCTGGTCGAGTATGTGCTAAGTAAATTAGTTTTCCGACCAAGCGTTGGTATCTTGATTGGTCAACTTGATCTGCTCCCTCCACAATTTGTAGTTTTTGGTTTAAGGCTGCTGGTGTATCAACTGGTTTGCAATCGACCATCCCTGTTTCGACAAGAAGATCAAGAATGTACTTCCTTTGTGAAATAAAGATCCCCTGTTTCGATCTTTGAACTTCTATCCCCAAAAAATAGCTCAGCTCTCCAAGATCTTTCATTTCAAACTCCCTGAATAGGTTTTGACGGAGTAAGGATATTTCATCCGTGTCATTCCCGGTGATCACCATGTCATCAACGTAGATAATCAGACATGTGATTTGAGCTCCTTTTCTTTTGAGGAACAAAGTATGATCAGAGTTACTTTGTTTATACCCATATCGCCTCATGGCAAGAGTAAACCTTCCAAACCAGGCCCGGGGTGACTGTTTTAAACCATATAATGCTTTCTTAACTCTGCATACTTCATTCTTCTTAAATGATTTGGAGAAACCCGGGGGTATCTCCATATAGACTTCTTCTTTTAGGTCACCATGAAGGAAGGCATTCTTTACATCAAACTGGTGGAGAGGCCAATCAAGATTCGCAGCTAGAGAGAAAAGTACTCGAATGGTATCGATTTTTGCTACTGGAGAGAAAGTTTCAGCATAATCGATACCGTATGTCTGTGTATATCCTTTAGCCACTAGTCGTGCTTTGTATCGCTCGATTGACCCATCCGCCTTTCGCTTGATGGTAAATACCCATCTGCACCCAACAGCTCTTTTTCCTGCCGGCAACTCACACTGATCCCACGTACCGTTTTTTATAAGGGCATCCATCTCATCTGTCATAGCTTGTCTCCACACATCACTTTGTACTGCATCATGAATATTTTTAGGCGCCTGTTCAGAATAGAGAGCAACTGTGTATGCCTTTCCTGGATCTTTACTTCTCCCCCTGACCAGATTGGTCATGGGATACTTCGATGTTCTGGGGATATATTCAGGTTCATATTTTCTTGCTGGAATGCCTCGATTACTTCGTGGAGGTAGTACATAGCGTTGTGGTTCCTCAATGATCACCTGTTCATTTTCAACTAGAGGCAATTCATCAGTAGTGATTATGTCAGGACACAAGTTTTGTACCTCGGGGATATCTGACGATGGCATTATTGAGGATGGCACTGGAGTCGAGTGTTCTATGTCAACAGGAAGTACCTCTTGTATTGGACCTTTGTCTGAGTCATTAGGATCAGCTGATACGGACAAGTCTGGCGGACCAATGAGCCAACTCAACGGGTCATGTTCAGCTAGAGTTGAGGTGTCCCCCTGACCGTTGAGTCGGTGAAAGTATTCGGTTTCCAGGAAATCACAGTCCATAGTCGTGTACATGTGACGGGTGGATGGATGGTAACATCGGTAGCCCTTCTTATTTATGCCATATCCAACAAAGACACATTTGACTGCACACGGATCAAATTTGGTCCGTTCAGTCTTGGGAATATGGACAAAGACAGAGCAACCGAAGACCCTTGGTTGGAGGGTTAAAGGAGGTGGAATGGTAACTTTGTTGGCTAAGGTTTTGAGGGGTGTTTGAAGGTTTAGGGTTTTGGTTGGGAGACGGTTAATAAGATAAGTAGCTGTGGAGACTGCCTCAGGCCAGTACGAGGATGGTACTTGAGATTCTAACATAAGGGCCCGGGTAATTTCAAGAACCAGGCGATTACGTCTTTCAGCCACCCCATTTTGTTGAGGTGTATGGGCACAGGTTGTTTGGTGGATTAGGCCCTTAGATTGGCAAAAGGTTTGGAGAGTTTGATTGACAAATTCACCCCCGTTATCAGACCTAAGGACATGGATTTGTGATTGAAACTGAACATGGATCATATTATAAAACTCAATAAACTTGGTAGGAACTTCAGACTTATGTTTAAGAAATACTACCCAAGTCATACGAGAAAAATCATCGATAAATAACAGGAAATATCGAAAACCAGTAGTACTAGAAGTAGGTGCAGGTCCCCATACATCAGAATGAATCAAAGCAAAAGGGAAGGTGGACTGACTAAGAGAGACAGGATAAGATTTCCTATGGCTCTTAGCCAGTACACAAGTTTCACAATGAAAATTACGAAGGTTTGAATAGAACTGAGGAAATAAGATTTGGAGGTAACCCGGTGAGGGATGACCAAGTCGTCGATGCCATAGCCAGGCTTGCCGATCAACTGTCCCGTGAGCCAGCAGCGCGGTTCCCTGGTGAGCCACCTCATTGACATAGTACAACCCTCCTCGTTCAGTGCCACGCCCAATAATCACCCCCGTCCGAATATCCTGTAAGAGACAAAATGTGGGGCACATCAGAACAGTACAATTCAATTCCTTCGTAACATGGCTGATGGATAATAATTTGCAGGAGAGCGAAGGGACATATAAACAATTTTGCAATTTTAGTGTAGGAGACAAGTCAATGGAACCCGCTCCCTGAACTGCAGCTATGCCCCCATTGGCGGTCTGTATTGTGCCACGCCGAGGAATGGAGGAAGTACGTAAATCCGACCGATCATTAGTCATTGTGTCTGTTGCGCCACAATCAAAGATCCATGGGCTAGCAGTCGCCCCCGTGTCTCGTGGGCAATGCAGGCAATAAGTTATGTATCTCCAAAACATCCGGGGGAAAAAATTGAGGGTTATTGATTTGTTGGGCTGTGGAAGTGTGTTTATGGAATTTTTGGGAATTTTTTTGAGGTTGGTTGGTAATTTGGGGTTGGGTTCGAGAGTTTGTCGAAAGTTGTGGGTCAGAATGTAATTTCAGGGTGTGATGGGGCTGTATATCTATTTTTCGGAAACAATGGGGTGTTTTCCGAAAAGCCGTCACAGCTGGGGGTCCTGGGCATAATTTAGGAGAGTTGAGGGGATGTATAGTTGGTTTAGGATACTCCAGGGAGCGTAACGTAGATGCCAAGAGACTGGGGGCGTATCTGCAAATTGCGACAAAGTGCAGGGATGTATATGTAATTTGTTATGTAAATCGGGATTTGGGGTCAAAACTTCCCCAAATCCGTCTGTACCTGCGCCGCTCGTCATTCCTCCAAACCCTACGGACGCATCCGTCGCTCGCTCGCTGCTGCTTCCGGCGGAGATGGTGACCGGAGCGTTGCCCACGGCGGAGGCAGCAGTACCACCGGATTTGTGCCGCCGTTTATTGTCGAACCACCACTCCGGGTAACCTATTGTCTTGAAGCAGCCTTCGGTTGCGTGGCCCGATTTTTGGCATAAATCGCACCACAACTTTGTTTTGTCTACCTCGCCGGTCCGGGATGATGATTTCGACGAACTCTTCGTCGAATCTGACCGAGACTTGGCTGCAAATCCCGTACCTATCCCCGATGACGAGGGGTCGCTTGTCTTCGCCGGGTTCAAAATCTGGAGACGAGTGGCCTCCCTGCGTACAGTTGCGTACGCGGACTCGACCGAGGGGAGGGGATCCATTTGCAGCAAGTCACGTTTGATGGAGTCATACTCATCGTTTATTCCAGCAAGAAACTGGAATAAACGAGTTTCTTGGCGTAGAGTATTGAACGTAGTAATGTCGGCTGCGCACTTCATTGGGGTGGGTGCGCGCCGATCTATTTCTCTCCAAATTCGCATCATACTGCTGTAGAACTGCTCCAATGTACTCGTCCCTTGAATCTGCTTATTGGCTTTAACTGTTAGATCGAAAATCTGGAGTTTATCGTGTCCGCCGCTGAATGTTGTCGCCAGGCCTTCCCAGAGGTCTTTGGCTGATGGGTACTCGGCGTGATCGTTTACGAGGTCGGGTTCGATGGATTGTAGAATCCAATGGAATACATTTAAGTCAGTGGTTTCCCACTTTGTATAGCCTGATTCCTTCAGGTTCGTTGGTGGTGGTTCCTGGGTGAGATGATGAAGCTTGCCACGACCATCGCCACCCGCATCAGCCGTGATCATAGTGTATAATTGTGCTGGTTCATAACCATTTCTAATTACATTCTTAGGGGGGGAATGTTGCACTAGTTTTTTCTTCTTCTTTACTAGTTGTGCGTGGAGTGATTGAAAAAAGATAGCATTTGATTTAATTTGACTGAACTTAGATTGTTTTATTTAATTCGATTGATTCATTATTTGTTTATTTTTCTTTCCCTTTTATTTATATAATTATTTCATAATTACTAATGTTATTTTTTATTATATAAAAAAAAACTGGTAATGCACCTAATCACAACCCAAAATAACCTTTTGAAACCCATCAAACTAAAGTACAATTAGAGAGGCAAGGGCCAACCTAAAAACAATTTTAGGTGCCCAAATTTTTTTTTAGAAGGGACATACAAACAACAATTTTAGAGGGGGCATATATTTTTTTTAGAGGTGTCGATGTAAATGTTTACGGGGTGATAAAATAATTTATTTATAATAATTTATTTACTAAAAAATGATAATTTACTAACTCAAACAATGATAAAAAAATAAAAGTTAAACCACTTAATAATATCTCTAACTAACTTATTTATATAAATATTTCTCAAACATATTTACACAAACATAACTCTAAATGAAAATTATTAACATTGGTAGCTGAAAAATGCCATAAAGAGATTGTGAACTCTAAACCTCCAAGGGAAGAAATCAATGCCAAGCCATAATTAAAAAAATTATTGTGAAAAAAATAGAAGAGAAATGACATCTTGCTTTTATATTGAGAGGAAGAGGGTTACATATG
This sequence comes from Pinguicula moranensis, assembly GCA_028565015.1. NCBI lineage: Eukaryota > Viridiplantae > Streptophyta > Magnoliopsida > Lamiales > Lentibulariaceae > Pinguicula > Pinguicula moranensis. The sequence goes on from JAOWBN010194547.1 coordinate 11,329, forward strand.
TAAATTTAGATAAGTTTTAACAAAAAAATAAATACAGTCAAAAAATAAAAATAAAAATAAAAAAATTAAGAAGACCAGAAGGCTTGGGCCCAAAAGTACGACCGCGGACCCAGGACGGGCCACGCACATGCCCTCCATCCGCTCATGATTAGAGTTATTCTATTTTCTCTCTGATTAAAAATATGCCTTATTTATAATGAAAAAAATTATGAAAATAAAGAATTTGTTATAGATGTAGATGATTGAGACCGTTTCTACGGATAAGACTTTTGTAACTGCAGTCATTATCTAGTTCTTATCTCTTATATAGAGGAACTAAAGAGAATATACATGAGTCTTTTCACGATCATTCTAATCTTCTCTCTTTTACTTCTCTGCAGATATTCTAGTTTACAACAAATTCCACCTTTTTAAGCGAATAATTTTTTGGGTCCAATCCCAGGATTTTTAAAAAATCTCGCGGGTCGTGGTATTGAATTCTCCGATCATCTTTGTTTACTGTGTGTATAGTAAACATAAAATTACTCTCGAATTCTGTCATAATGACACATAATTCTATCTAGTAAACGGGCCCATTATATTACAGAACTGGAATTGATAGAATTTTATGGGAGTTTATAAAATAAGTTCGGCCTTCTCTAGTACCACAAGGGCCTCGAGGTGATTACAAAAATTTGTCATGTTCCGCCATCTTGAGTGGCAGAATATTAACGAACAAACAACACGCTTAATGCAAAAAATGGCCAATCAACGTGACCCCTAAACTAGAATTTCAGCTGACTCAGGACTCTACGCCACAACAACAAGGTGCAGACAAGACAAGTACATCTTTGAAGGTACATCATCTAGACTATACAGTGAAGGGGACATATGAGCAAATTTCAGTTGCCATTTCATTAGATTTCTTAGATCAACATGTGGGGCCACTAAAAGTGGATGGAACAAGTTTGTCCCTGTGAAAATCAGTATTTTTATTTGGAAATTAATCCAGAATGCTCTGCCCACAAAGGTAAACCTCCAGAGTAGAAACATTGTCCTAGTTGGCCAGGATGTAAGTTGTCCTTTATGCCAGTCAATCCCGGAGACGGCTGTTCCAGGACTCTATGATTTCTACACAAGTATGAATGATCATACAAAAATGGTTGCTACCTTGTGTAGCAGCCACAACAAATGCCAATACCCAAGTTCCTACCCTCCACATTTTCTCTTCTGGTTAAGCCAATGATGATAAACAATGAGGCTTGGATCTCCGTATGGCTGTCTATGACCTGGTTAATCTGGAAAACCAGAAATAGCAAACATTACAATGGAACTAATCCCAACATCCATTCCATAGTACAAAATATACAAAGAACAACTTGGACATGTCTGAGAGCCATCAGATCAGAGAGAAGTTTCTCCTACTCTATGTCTGATTGGATACTTCACCCATCTGCTTGCCTGGTCTTTCTCGGAGTAAAAACATAGAGCTGCCAGTATATCATTATCCAAACAGCTCCCGATTCCTTATCATAGGGGTGGATGTAATAGACCCTAATAAGCAGGTTGAGCTGTGTACCAATCTTGTATTGAGATTGATAGCTTGACAGTCATAACTTCTATTTCTCAAGGACAATGCTATCACTCCTATGCTGATAAGTTGATGCCTATGAGCCAGAAGTTGAGTTGTGTACCAAATCAAAGATGAATTTGATAAGTTGACAATCAAGAAGTTTAGAGAGACATGTACCATTATACTAGCATACACATATCCTGAAAATATCCACCCTTTGATAAGCATTGGGGCAGCTAAGAAGTTGATCAATGTGGCGGCAATCTCATCAGAATGTAATAGCTAGGCCGAGGAGATAAGAAGACTACAGTTTAGCTAGTATTCTGCACTAGAGTTGCAGTAGAGCTTTCTGGTCTTTGGTCTCTGTATTGTTTCTGTTCATTTTCATTCTATTTTGTACCTAACATTTTATTTTATATTGAATTTTGGCATAAGAAAACGTGACGCGTACCTAAACCCTTCAATGTTCTGCCATTCGAGATAGCAAATATTTATTGAGTTGTGCTATTTGGAATGACAGAACATTACATTTTGGAAAAATGCCGAATCGACTTGTCATTTATGTAAAGTTAGATTGATCAAATTGGTATTAAATTTTGTTGCCAACTGCAATTGGCCATTATGTTCGAAAATAGCACTTCATATTACCCTTTAAAAAGAAAAGTATACATACCGCTCAGGTTTCATAATTCAAATTTTCATTTCGAAATTGCAGATTGGGACTTCCCAAGACACTAATGCCTTTAAAATATGACATTTAGTTTCCAAAGCAAACAAACTCCACGAAGAATTGTTCTTGAAAGTGAACTCGTCGTGATCTCCACGCAGGCCCTTCTTACTTGCTATATGGGAAAATTTTGCCTCAAACGAGAAGACCTGCAATTACATGTTAAAAGCAAGCTACCTTCCGTCATTTCGTGTTCCATCAGTGCACGGCTGATAAATGCAATCCAGGAATAAGCCGATGCTGTTGATTGTAACTCAATACGTCTCAAGAGTCAGCGGGGGATTTTGCTGGCACGTAAGCGAACAACTCACAGATTCGGTGCCCTGAGCAAACACCAAGGAGAAACAGAGAGTTCAGAAATGGGCAAAGAACAAGATAACAGAAGTCATTGAGCAAAATTCCATCAAGAAATACTAGAACAGCATTGTTTGGGTGTGTTGAGCAGCTTAAGCTACCAGAAGACGAAGGATATTCCAATTGAGAAGAAAATCTCAGCCACAATTAGTAAAAGGAACCAAACGTAGCAATAAAATGTTGGAAGTTGAAGCATTTTCCAAGGAGTGCATAAGGCAAAAATGTTTAGCCCTGGGACTTATACCAATGCCGAAATGAAACATAACCATCTTGTCTGATACATGTCTCCAAATACCAGACAGCGCATTTGGAATCTGCTAAAAGAAGAAAAAAGACAAAAATCATACGAAGTTTGCCAAAGATTTTTTCCCATCTAAACGTACTTGCAAGAAAATCACTTAGCGGTGGAAAAAGCAATCAAGCAACAAAATAAGCTGTGGGGGACTGAAGAGAACCTTGCATGATATCTTTTTCTCCCAAATTTGGAGTGAGATCAATGCCACTGGATCAATCCCAAGAGTTCTGCCACCTGCAGAGCAATGAAGCAAAATAAATTGTAGAATGATACAGCCATCCTTTTGTATTCAATGAATAATGCTCAAACATTAGCTTAAATGTCGTTGACTACTTACAAAAGCTAAAAAATAGCAACAAGAGTTGCAACTTCATTTTACGAACATGAACTGCTCAACAGTTACAAACGATTTTAACTTGCGTTAAGGGTTCTTTCAAATTTCTAGGTTCTAATATTCAGTAAAGAGAGATACTGTCATTTTAATTTCCAGTTAGTTGCACAATAATCATATTGGTGCATGAAGTGCTCCAAATGTAGTGTCAAAAAAACAAGAAAGTTAAAGCAGAAATATCAACTGGACGAAATTAGAGCTTAACGTTGACGATGTTAGAAGATCACAAAAGAAAATAGATATAAAAGAAAAGCTAGACAAAAGCAATCACCACTAGTTAGCCATAAATGGGATGGTTTCACTGGTTGAAATATTCTGGTCAAAGTGCCCCAAACAACTCCACAATCCACAACGTACCCAGTATATTCCCAACTAAGTTGGGGTCTGGGGGTAAGATGTACGCAGCCTTACCCTTGCAATTATACAAAGAGGCCGTTTTCGTTGCCCCAAACAACTGTTGAGCCCAAAGGAAGCAGAATAAGATAACCATCTCAATTAAACAGCCACCGTGACATTCATGCTGTTACTTAATGGAGCCTGCTTCTCTGATGACGATAAACCTGAGTGCACCCGATCTGATGCCATGTCTTCTATTTCATTTGCTTCATGGGCCATACCCGCCTTTCTCAGGCGAGATATCAAAGAACTTAAGGTGATATTATCTGGTGCACAGCCAACTGACAACATCTTGTGATAGATTCCTAT
>JAOWBN010194557.1:0-15351 GCA_028565015.1 Pinguicula moranensis
ATGAAGAACAGAGTTATCAAGAGCGGGATATGAATAAAGCCATGTAATGTAATAAGTTTGTGAGAAAACATGTTTTGCCTGACTTATTCACGTGTTGGTATAGTTTTATAAGGTGCCTATTATTTGGAAATGTATAAGGTGGTAATGTTTTCTTGTCACAGCAAACGTCGCTTGAGAGTGTTAAGACGACAATCTGGATTGACTCTTGAGCCTGAAACTCCATTTCGTTGTGGAAATGGAATTCATTCTGGTCTTGAGATCCCACCACGTCACTAAAACAAGTATCCTGTAGTAATAAAAAGTAACCGACCATAGCCTATGAGATCCTGCATTCAGAGCAAATCCATTTTCCAGAATGGTGAGACTGAGAATCGTATGTGTTACATTCATACTCCTGCTCTTCTTGACTGCACCAGAAGCAGCAGCAGATGAGGATGGCCTTTTCGACAAAACAACACTTCGGATGGGTGGATCGTTTTGAAGAAGCCGATTACATTAACTGCCATTGCTGGCCCGATTATGATGATCTTGGCAACCGTACGTTTCTCTACAAGGAGAGTTGGTACTGGCAGTTTCGGCTCAACCTGTGGTCTGTGGAGAACGATTCTACAAGGAGAGTTGTTAACCATGAGCCGTACCTGGTAAAGCCGGGAGCTGAGACGTATATCTAGTGCAGTTATTGGAGGTACAAGCATTGATCTGGATTAGGAACAGAGAGATTAAGAAAGATCAGTATGAATAAGGTTTGTTTGTTTCTTACATGTAATGTCTGTGAGAAGATATTGTGAAGCGTTTGACAGACAGACTTACTTACGTGGACGGCAAGGTATTATAAGGTGTTATTTTATGGCAATCACATTAAACATCACAGAAGAGAATATGAAGGAGTAACATTCTCTCTCTAACCTGAATCCTCTCCCTTCTCTCTAAAAAAACATCCGAGTGGATGTACAGCAAAATCTCTATGGCTTCTACTTCTCAAACATCTTCAGCCCAAGATTTCCATGTTGGCAGTAGTAAAAAATGGGGGAGATTGCAATAGTCAAAATGGGGGAGATCACACTTATCTTGTACAAGACGTAATCCTTGAATATCAGGGATCTCATCTTCAAGGGTCTCCTCATTATTTCTTCCTTCTATATATTCATATTAAATGTAAAGAATTAACATATCGAATGAAACTCAAAGGTTCGATACAAGATTATATGGTATCAGAGAGTTGGTGATCAATCCTTGATCCCAAGTTCATCACTTACCAACCAAAAACCCGATCTTTACCTATACTAAAATATGCCGGAGTCATCTACCAATGATGGTATCATTCTTCCAGCCGATGTTGGTGATCTCGGCCACCTCCAGACAACCTGGTGGAGATCCCACCACCGCTAATCCCAGGCAGCACCAATTACCAGATCACCTTTCGGATCAATTGACGCACCTGCTTCAAAGGATTCAACCATTAGACAGTAACTACACAATGGAAATTGATCTCAAACTAACCGAACAAAATTACTCCATGTGGTCTCATTTGATGAAGGTGGCGATTGGGGGTTGTGGACGCCTCAGCCACATCACGGGAGTTCCACCACCTCCCAAATCATTTGATCCAACATATCAGTCCTGGGAGCAGTCTGATTCAGTTTGCTCGTGGATTTTCCACAATATGGATAGAGATATGAAAAAACCACTTGCTGAGTATCCCAGCAGGAGCTTTGGACAGGCATTGCAACCACATACGGGAGTGGTGGAGACGCACTCCAAATCTATGATTTAACAGTCCGCGCCAGCAATCAGAAGCAGGGCGACCGTTCCCTCGAACAACTATATAGCACACTCCAGAAAATCTGGCGTGAAATTGAACGAAGGCAGCCAAATCCCATGACAAGTGCCCCTGACATCGCTACTTTCAATAAAATGCGACAAGATACATGCCTCTTTCAATTCCTGTCTGCCCTCCGAGACGAGTTTGACGTCGTGCGCCGAGACCTGCTTCAAATGGTTCCTCTACCCCCAGCCGAAACCGCATATGCCACCGTCCGTCGCGAGGCGGCACATATTGGTATATTCACAGCCCAAACCCCCTTAATTAAGATACATCATTGGGCCCAGGGACTAGTCTTGTCGTATTGGGCAAACCCGATCGAGGGAAATCACCGAAAACAGCCTCACGGGATAGTGGAGTTGACAAATCAACCCTTTGGTGCACAAATGGTAAGAAAACAGGGTATACTCTTGATGGTCGCTTCAAACGTATCGGATATCCGGAGTGGTGGCCGAATGTCAAGAAAAGAGGAATCAAACCAAGCTTGGCTACGATGGGAAACTCTGAGGTCGCCAACACCAGAAACCCGGAGGTCGTCAACTCTTTGCACGGTTTTGGTGGAATCGCCGTGAACGAGATTGTCGTTTTCTCTCAGGGAATCGAGAGAATCGAAGGTACTCGATTTGGGAACAAACCCTTGCCCCCAAATCATTCATCTTCTCAATTATTGCAGTTAGATCCTCCAATTATTGCAGATAAGTCCCTCAGAGAATCAAAAATTTCAATACAGCCACCGGACCTTGGTGGACTTACATCTAAGTCCCTGAACATTGAGAATATCTCTCAAGTGCCCCGCATTTTTTTGGATACTACAACCTTAGCCCACTACACTTCGGTTATTACCGAAACACCCCTACAGACTCTTATTTTTCGGAAATTGCCCCAACATAGTCAAAAATTACAAATTCCAGCAAATTTTGGATATTCGCGACATGGGTGGTTTGATGTTAATTGTGCAGTTGCATGTACAACTACGAGTCGACCCACGTCCGAGTCTAGTCCTTAGATCTTCGATTGTGGGGCTACAGACACAATAACCAATGATTTAACCGATATTCGGTTGCATTCAGCCCCTAAAAGATCTCGTATCCAGACTGCCAATGGGAAATTTACTCATGTTCAGGGTGTCGGGGCTATTGATGTGACATCTACTTTGACATTACCTAATTGTCTCTATGTTCCTGACTTATCGTGCAAATTATTATCGATTAGTCACGTTACTAAGGAGCTTAATTGCACAACCCTCATGTACCCTACTTTTTGTCTCTTGAAGGATATCAGGACGGGAGCGATCATTGGATGTGGCACTGAACGGGGTGGTTTGCACTATGTCGATGAGGTGGTCCAACATGGAACTTGTATGCTTGCTCGTGGGACAGTCGATAGGCAAGCTTGGTTGTGGCACCGACGTCTTGTGCATCCATCTATTGGTTATCTAAAACTCTTATTTCCTCAGTTTTTTAAGAATAAGACATCAGTACACTATGATACATGTATTCTGGCCAAAAGCCATAAACACTCTCATCTTGTGTCAAATACTCGTTCGCTTCATGCATTTTCCTTAATTCATTCTGGTGTGTGGGGTCCTGCCCTATTTCATGTATGCATGGGTTTCGATATTTTGTTTTATTCGTGGATGATTGCACTCGTATGTCATGGGTTTTCTTCATCAAAAACAAATCTGGGGTACCTGAAAAATTCATGAAATTTTATTCTATGATTCAAATCCAGTTAAGTGTCAAATTCGAATCCTTCAGTTCGATAATAGAGGAGAGTATGTGAACCAAAAAATGTCCATGTTCTTTCAAAAAAATAGCCTACTTCACCAAACCACTTGTGCTCATACCCCCCACAAAATGGAGTCGCCGAACGTAAGAATCGTATCCTACTTGAAATCACTCGTACTTTACTTCTTGAGTCCCAGGTTCCTAAGCATTTTTGGTCTGATGCTCTGGCTATGCCACTTACCTCATAAATCGTTTGCCTACCAAAATCCTCGAACTCAAGACCCCTGTCCAAACCTTACAAAAAAAATCCCATAAGCCCAAATTTTAGTTCTCCAACCTCGAATTTTTGGGTGCTCTATCTTTGTTCATATTCCAAAACTTGCTCGTACAAAACTTAATCCTTGTACAGTCAAATGTGTCTTTCTAGGATATAGTGCACAGAAAAACGGTTACAGATGCTTTAATCCTTGCTCCCGTCGCATGTTCACATCTATGGATTATGACTTCCTTAAAACTGAATACTACTTCTCTCAATCTGTTGCTCCCACAGAACAACCCCAAGATCCACTAGATTGGCTAGCAGCCTTGCCTATGCCCTCACCGGCTTTACCTGTTGATAGCCCACAAGAGTTAGACGATGGAACCCCTGGACTACCCCCTGTGGACATAGAACACAGCACCCTGTCGGCGCCAGATAATGGCCAGAGCGCGATCTCGCCTCCTCACCCTGATATCTTTGAGGTTAGTCCATCTGACTTAGAACCATCCTTACTAGATATAACCTGTGATACTGCTTCTCCAGGCAGAACCGAAATCATTCCAGACTCAGGACAGGTACGCCGTGAACTACAACCGCGCAGCACACGAGGCGTGCCCCCGAAAAAATATGAACCTGAGCATGTGCCTAGGTTCTCACGGTATCCCGTGAGTACCCTGGTCAGGGGGAGTACAGGCACAGGTTTTTCAGCCGTAGTCTATTCTGAAAAATTGCCGAGAAATATCCAAGAGGCCTTATAGGAACCCGAGTGGCGACAAGCTATGGAAACAGAAATGGAAGCTCTAACAAGAAATGGTACATGGGATATATGTCAACTTCCTTCAGGGCAGCGACCTATGGGGTGCCGATGGGTATTTGCCATAAAAAAAGTTGATGGTTCTATTGAGCATCATAAAGCGCGACTGGTAGTAAAAGGATATACGCAAACATATGTGATACTATTTTGAGACTTTTTCTCTAGTTGCAAAGATTGACACCATCCGAGTATTATTTTCTGTTTTAGTTAATCTAGATTGGCCGTTGCTCCAGTTTAATGTAAAAAAATGCTTTTCTACATGGAGAATTGAAGGAAGAAGTATATATGGAAGCACCACCTGAATCTATTAGTGGATTTCGAGAAAACGAGGTATGCAGCTTGAGGAAAGCTTCGTATGGACTAAAACAAGCACCCCGAGCTTGGTTTGGGTTTCACTCTTTCTATGAAAAAATATGGATATAAACAGAGTAACTCAGACCATACTCTGTTTATAAAGAGGAGGGAAGACCTGATCACATGTCTAATTGTTTACATGAATGATATGATGATCGCAGGTAGCGACACTGAGGCAATTTCAGAGTTAAGAAAAAACTTGTTCAGTAAGTTCGATATGAAGGATCTTGGAGAACTAAGATATTTCTTGTGTAATTGAGGTTCAACGAACAACAAGGGGAATCTATATTTCACAAAAGAAATATGTGCTTGATCTTCTTGCTGAAACAGGATTCCTAGATTGCATGCCAGCAGATACTCCTGCAGTAGTGAACCAGAAGTTATAATTTATAGATGGGGCAGAGCAAGCGAATCATACTCGATATCAGCACATAGTAGGGAAACCTATCTATCTGGCACATACTAGATAGGATATAGCATATGCGGTTGGAATAATCTGTCAATTTATGCATAAACCACAGATAGATCACATGGAGGCTGCACTTCGAGTTGTACGATACTTGAAATGTACACCAAGAAGAGGGATTTGGTTTACTAAACATGGCCATATGAAAATTACAGGATACACAGATGTAGACTGGGCAGACAACCCACTAGATCGGAGGTCTACTGTTTGGTATTACATGATGGTTGGGGGCAATCTTGTAACTTGGAAGAGTAAAAACAAAAGGTAGCTCTATCAAGTGCAGAAGCATAATTCAGAGGAGTAGCACGAGGATTAACTGAAATACTATGGTTGAGAAAATTACTACATGATCTTGGACAACCAGTGAGTGAGGTATGTCCATTGAAATGTGACAGTAAGGCATCAATAAGCATTTCAGAAAATCTTGTTCAACATGATCGAACCAAGCATATTGAAGTTGATCGCCATTTCATAAAAGAGAAGCTGGAAGAAGGTATCATTAGCCTACCATTTGTGAGATCAAAAGAACAAGTTGCTGACATCCTAACCAAGGCAGTCACCAAACAAGCATTCGCAAGGACTTTGAACAAGTTGGGAGTTGAGAACTTTCCAACTCAACTTGAAGGGGAGTGTTAGCAGTAGTAAAAAATGGGGGTAGATCACAATAGTCACAAATGGGGGGAGATCACACTTCTCTTGTACAAGACATGATCCCTGAATATTAGGGATCTCATCTTCAAGTGTGATTTCCTCATTATTTCTTTCTTCTATATATTCATATCAAATGTAAAGAATTAACATATCGAATGAAACTCAAAGGTTCGATACAAGATTACATTTCAACCCCCACCTCCGTATCGTGATGATTCCGCAACACATGATGACATTAAGAACTTGAATGAAACTGCCGAGTGGCACACTGTGAACCACAACCCGAAAAGAGATAAAGGTAAAGGTATCAGAAATGAGGAAGGTGATGAGCCTACCCAAAAAGCCTTGCCAGCGTTCATCACCAAATTAAGGGCCGATTCTATGTTGTATCACGTCTCAAACTTTCCTCTTGCCTGGCAGAAGAAGCAGCAGCACTAGCATTCACCCCTTTCCAAAAAGCTAGTAGCATCGGACCACAAATTTGCTTTTGTTCATTTCACTAAGAAATCAGCCGATGCACATCTCCTGGATAAACTGAACAACATCTGGATTGGCTCACACCATCTTAGAGTGAGTGAAGCAAGGCCGGGGCGGTCTGAAATAGAGAAGTAGACATCAGAGAGGGAAACACATTAGATCGCTTCACAAGGCACACCTAGAAGAGAGTTTGCCGAAAATGATGAAATTCAATCCGGATCCAGCAGCGTCCGAGTGGCTCCACAAGTGTCTCATTGGAATACCAGGCCCAGTTATCAATTTAACCAGCCTTAATTCCATGCTTGCAGACGCAGGATATGAAGGAAGCCTGGTTGTGAGACTAGAGGGAGGTAAGGTGATCATCAAACTGGCTTCCATTGAGGACCAAGAAAAACTTCTGTCTGATGAAGATACAGTGGGCTGACTTTGCCTGCATTCGTTGTATCCATGGAACGAATGGCCGTTGAGATGATTAAGAAGTGTGTAGGTACATGGGATAACAAGTATCTTTCAATGGTCGAGCGAACAACTTTGATAAAGTCGGTGCTTGCAGCCTTACCAGCTTATTATCTATCCATCATTTATCAAGCGCCTAAACAGGTTCTTACATCCATTGATAAGATTCTAGGCAATTTTCTATGGAAGAACAAAACTGGAAATTCCCGCCCCGTACACTGGATACAATGGAGGAATATATGCAGTAGCTTGGAAGAAGGTGGGTTGGGGATCCGTGAACCAGGTCTTATGAACAAAGCAATGCTAGCCAAATGGCTCTGGAGGCTGCGAGTTGACTCAGGCAACCTCTGGGGTAGTGTGATCCGATCAAAGTACTTTAAATCATTGCATCATTTGGCTGACTACAATCTGATCACATTACTTGCTCCATATCAAGTTATTGGCAGGATATTTGGCAATGAGCAACGGCATCGTGGTTCATGAATTAACTGAACCTAAACAGAGGAGAAGGTGATTAAACGTTTGTTCTGGAGGTTTAATTGGGAAGGTGACAGTTGCTTAGCGCTGCGGTTCGAAAGACTATATAGATTGACCAACCAAAAGAGCCATCTAATAAGAGAAATGGCGGTGGTAGCACAACACAGTTGGAGGTGAAACCTCACATTCAGAAGGCCATTGAGAGCTAATGAGGCAACCTTGTTAGTAGATGCTCTTAAACTTATTCTAAATCAAATTTCTTTTGTGTCTCCTGGAAATGGGAGGGGGATGGCTCTAGACGCTACACCGTCGTGACGGGATATGCAACACTACATGAGCAGATGAGACCAGCCAGAAATGAGGGAGGAAGGTACGCTCAAGCTTGGGGTAAGATACCCCCAAAGAGGATCCAGATGCCGGCGTGGAGACTCCTTCAAAACAGACTGCCCACTATGGATAATCTAGTCACAAGGGGTATCCACATTCCAGAGGCTACTCAACTATGCGTCCTATGTGATGGCTACACAGAAACGGTAAATCACATCTTCATCCACTGCTCTAATGCTGTAGAGTTATGGGTGGAGGTCTACGCCTGGTTCGGTTTGCCATATGAAAACCAGGACGATATTTGGAGTCATTTTGAGACCCACGTGAAGATGGTCAGAAACAAACAGGGTGCTGAAATTCGGAAAGCTATCTGGCATGCGACAATCTAGACAGAGCGCAACTCAATATGGTTCGACGCGGAGACATTCAATATCCAAGCCATTGACTGGATCAAAACTAAGGTGTGGTATTGAATCATTGCACATAAATTACACTACCACGGCACGACAATCAAACACTGTCTAAGTAGGCATGGCCATTCGGGACCGGGATGCCAATTCTCATTCCCGTCCCGTATTCTTGAAGTCCCAAAAAATTCGGGAAGTTCGGGATTCGGGACTTCGGGATTTCCCGAAGTCCCGAATTTTTTAGTTACAAAAAAAAAATCGGGACCAGGAATGGGCATTCTCGTTCCCGTCCCGAATTATTTCGGGACCAGTTTCGGGACCAGGATACCCATTCTCGGTCGCGTCCCGAATCCCGAACTTCCCGAAAAATTCGGGAAGTTCGGGATTCGGGATTAGGGAAATCCCGAATCTCATGATCCCATTTGGCCATCCCTATGGCTAAGACTTGAGAGTAACACAGCACTGCTGCAATATCACCATAAGGTAATTGGTGCCGAGGCTTGATTGGCGATCAACACTAGATTGGCCAATTATGCAACTGTTTGCTATCTCTGTTTTGTGGATATTCCATGTGAATGTGGGTGTAGGCGTACATACTCTCTTCTCTTTTGATTTTAATACAAGTTTTTAATTATCCAAAAAAAAAACTCCCTAAGTGATTTATCAATAGGAAATTGAATCATTCGAGGCACAGCCAATTGTGGGAAGGAGCTGCCAACCCCCACACCCCCCACACACCCCACACACACATTTCTTTTTTTTTTCTTAATGTTTACATGTAAATAATCAACCTCCTCATACACCCCCACCCCCATCTCCACCTCACCCCAGTTTTATGCCCGGCCCACTTAAGTTCATTTTCCCCACAATCCACAAATTAGTGGTTCCGCTCATGTCTGAGTATCACATGTAATAAATACAGTGTTACCCTGTGATGAAGATCTTCATTCACTTTCTGAAACCATGTCATGTTTTCAGTTGGTAGTTTCGACTCAACTTCTGGGGAACGACAAAGCTCTTATGTAATAAAGATACAAATACAATGGCAACCGAGTTACACCTGCAACACCTATTTCTTGATGACTTGATCCCTTTCCACGTGAATTTTTCAATCATAAAGTTGCACAATGACAAAATTTACACACCATATCATGCTTTTTCATTCCTTCCACATGCAGTGCAAGGAATGTTAAACAGAGAAGATGCGAGAGTGAAAATACTGCATTAACTTATGCTTATAAATGTTACAGCGAATATCCACAATGAAGGCCAACTCACAGTCTCACAGAGATCTCGATTCATTTCTCTTCAAATTCAACGTCTATGACATCAGGCTGAGACTTGGAAGAGGAATTGGTGCCTTTACCGTCACCAGAGAAAAAGTCGCCTTTTGGCTGCCAGACAACATTTCCACAGCTTGCGCATCGTACTGCTTGGTTCTTGTACCCGACGAAGGGCCTCTTACATGCGGGGCATTCTCCCTGATTAGTTGAATTCATAGAATGAGAACAAAAGATTCCTAAGCAACACTACAATTAACCCAAGCATCACATTAAGAAATAATGGTAACACAAGTTTAAGGGGGGAAAGCTAAAACTAAATAACAGACATCTTAATTTCAGAAAGTTTCACGTAGGGTAGAAATAGGAAAAGTCATGGACTTCTCATGAGAACAATAATCAGGAAAAAAAAAGCCCATATACTGTATATATATATATATGCACATAAAACCCTGACGGGTTGTCCCAGCGGTTTGAGCGCCGACCACCTCAGGGCTTGCCTAGAGGTCTCGGTATCGACTCTCGGCGTTGCTAGTGTGTACCCGGGCCTCGGCCCGCGACTTAATTGGTACGTGTGATGAGGTCGCGCTGCATGTGTCCCGTGGACTAGTTGGGTCGGAGGAATTTCCGGATACCACGGATATCAAATATATATATATATATATGCACATAGTTACATATATATATTTTTTTAAAAGAAAACAAAGGAAGTAAGTTAAAACCATTGCTTTGTATCAAAACCTACACAGAGCTCATCAAGTCCACCAAAATAGATTCAGTATTTCACAATCTTGTACTTTATAGACAATATTTCTAAAGATTAGCTACTTGGTTGTTCTGTAATCAAATTAGCTCATGCATTTCTCTCTTTTTCTGGAATATTTATCCAAAAGATACTTATTCATGATTTCACTAAGGGAATATGGAACCAATGTTGTTTAAAGATGTCCTATATAACAGGAACAATCAGCAAACCTTATGATTGACTTTGACAACAAAGAAATCTCACCTTAATGATAAGATTATTTGCTACAGCCCCAATTAGGAGAGGGCCGGCAAATGGCAATACCCACGTAGCAAATATTAGAAAACGGAATAGCCATCCAGAGAGAGCAAACCATAAGAAGAAAAGCGTCTGCATGAAGACATTGCAAGTCACCATTAGACATCAGAAATAGCAGTCTGCAAAGTTTGAGACAAATGTTCCTACATTCAGACACCGGATAATTATACCTATGAAATCCATGACCTTCTGTCACGCACAAAGTTTTGAGTAAAATACAAGCACAGTGCTCGCATCAAATCAGAGACAACAATTAGTCTTTTCAATTAGTTGAGAAGTGACAAAGATGAGAGAGGCTGGAAACTTATGATTAATAAACTCGAGCTTACTATCATCACCACCACTCACTGCATATTTGCCAAATTTAATGTCTAAACCAAAAAATTCACAACCCTAAAAATAACTAAATCCATTTGAACGAAAAACACACACTAAAATATGAGAGAAATTTCCTATTTCACTTAGAATCTTTCTAATTAAATCATTCTTCACAGAAACGTATACCCTATAGGCACCAGGAAGAAGAAAGTATACTCACAGAGAAACTTTTTCCCAGTGGAGTTTCCAGAAAATCACCGACCTGCCTCCTGTACTGCAAAACAAAGAAACAGAAAACTAGCATTATCGAACACTATTCTGCTTCAGTTCATCTCAAAACATAAAATGCTGACAGAAAACAAACTAAATCGAGCCATATAATCAACAAAGCAATCGTTTATTTCTTTTTTCTTTCCTCATCGGCGGAACCAAAGTTACAATAAACCCATACCCTCGGCAAATTCCTTCTTAAATCAAGAGAAAAAGTCCGCCATCGCTGAGTAACTTCGAAATCGCGGTCAAGCTCGCGTGCCCTGTCTGCAGCAGACTTCGCCGCGGCAGAGAGCTTCACTGAGACATCGTATCTCCGGTCCAATCGCTCCGCCGTCTTCGTCGTCTCGAAAACAAAGAGCTCAAACCCATCGTTAGCCGTCCGCCACGCGTCACGCCACAGTTCGCCGGAGGTCACGCGCTTCACGAAGCCATCCAAGTCGCTCCGCCTGAAAGCATGAATAGTATAAACTCGACGAATTGGAACAGAATCCTTTCGCTGAAAGTGACGGAGTTGGGTTCTTGCTTGAAGCAGAGGGTTCCACGGCAGACTGGAAGCCATAACATAAAACAAACGAAATGGTAAAACCAGGGTTAAAAGAGAACTATATAAATATTTTTCTTTTGCTTCATATAATAAATCGATATTTGTTGAAAAATGAGAAAGGGGATAAGAAGTTCTCGAAAGATGACATCGAGATTCGAGCCAGCCAAAAACCCCACTCTAATTTTCCCATAAACCACCCACCCCACCCCACGCCACCCTAGCCCCGGAGCCGGAGCGTTTTGTCCCACAATAAATTAGAAAGAAAAAGAAAATCTCCTCCATTTCACCTCTTGATCGGGACTCGGGAGGACGACGACATCAAATGGGGGATTCGCCGGGGGACACATCGCCGGAAGGCGACGAAGTGTACAGGCTTGTGGGGGAAGCGAAGAGGCTGCAGGAAACGGCGCCGTCTATCATCTCGCGCTTCTCACGCGAAGAAGACACGATGCGGCAGCGCGTCGCATCACTTGACTCGTGCATCAATTCACTGCGCTCCAAGCGCGATGATGATGTATATGTGCCCTAGTTTTTTAATTTAGACATATATGCGGTTGCTTTTGTTTTTGTTTTAGTAGAATTCTAATGTGTTCTGTGTTGATTGTTTTTTTCTATATCTAAGGGCGGAGTTAATGCCAGGTACATTTTGAGTGAAGGAGATGCGGCAGTATTTCTTCCGAATATGTCCCAGGGTTTGTGGTTATTCGCTGCTTTATTTGTTCTTGTAATCAGATTCTTGCTATTCAAGTGGAATTGGATGAAGTTGGTGGTTTTATTTGCTAATCTGCTGAGGGATTGCAGGGAAATTCCTGAGGATTTTTTGGGGGACAATTAATGGTCGGGCGAGTAGGAATTTCGGGTTTAGGTTGAAAGTTAAAGATGAACACAATAGCTACAGAGTATGATTGTTCTCCGTAGTGTTTTTCCGGGGTCTAATTGTATTTTATTTTTTTATGTTTTTACCTTTCTTATCCTAATTTATAAGTAGATTTGCTTGAATATGAAGAAATATGAAGCACTTCTTTTAGAAACATTTTTGTTAGGTATTAAATTCATATGATGAGTTTTACTGATGCCTATCTTAATCCTCTGATGTGAAGTGATTTCACATTTCATGGCAGGATAGAACTGCGTATTTGTTCCTCTGTTTGCCATCATTGCTGCTTATGCTGAGGTTTTGGATTTGGGAAGGATGCCTACCTGCTCTGCCAGTACAGCTTTATCAGGCACTATATGGAGAATCTCAGTTCTTGCGTTTGATTTCATTCAATTCATTTGGTGGTTTAAATCATAATTTACAACCCTAAACTGGTATCTTTTTCCAGGCATGGTTGTTATACCTGTACACCGGGCTGGCATTGAAGGAAAACATCCTTAGAGTTAATAGAAGTAATATCCATCCTTGGTAATTGTTATTGTCCAGGCATTCTCTCTCCTTCTTTAACTATTAATTGTGCCCGACACGATAACTAAGTATATTTGTTTTAGCTTTGCGATACTTGTGGTCGTATTTTATGGTCTAATAAATCACACAAATCATGCTTGTATACAGTCTCTATGATGCTGACAGAAAATAATGGTGTCACTTATCTTATTTAGTTAATTTGTTCCTGCATGGTCTCAATGATGAGCAGGTTTTTAAGATAGTATAAGTTGCGTCAGGTGTAATTAGTATATACCACAGAAACCATGAAAAATAATCTTTTATGAAGATTGATGGAATTCATGGAAATATAAAATGTAATTGTTGTGTTATGTGTGGCTAAGCGTTTACCAATTGAAGTAACTTTCATTGTAATGAAGAACAACTTAGTTGATATCTATATGAACCCAGATCATCCAAGTCACTAATTGTATGGCTTCTATATGCTAGATCTTCCTGTCCCATCTTCTAGATTAACTGATCTAGGCACAATATTCATTTCGGTGGCACAATGTAATCCTTTAGATATGGAATAAGTGTCTGGATTCGGTTGGATTCACCTCGTGTTTCTTCACTATGGCAGGTTGTGTTGACATGTCCTTGCCATGGCTAGGCTTGTATTTTGAAATGTGGTTGATGCTGTTGCATAACAATAAGTAGAATGAAAAATATAATGTAAAACATTGTCAGTGCTTATTTTATGGTCGTTGTTTTGACAGTGGGGAAGAAGTTGGGGTTTGGAGGAAGCTGGAAGCTATGACTTCCCAATAGAAATTAAAAAACCTCCATGTTAGCTCGGGAATTTGAAAAACGGGGTTACTCTTTTTTGTAAATCACTTAGGTGGTATCCTGCATTTAGCTTCAGGTCTGAAATGTTCTTTTCTTATACAACCTAAAGTAGGGTAAATGTTTTCTTTCCTTCAACCCAGTTGTGCTTCGTTTTTAGTCCAAATGCATCAGAGGTATCTGTATTACTGGCTTAGTCCTAAATAGCTCTAGGTGGTGAATGGATACAGTTTCCAAATTTAGAAAGCTTTTTTTATTGGTGAAAACCGGTAACTGAACCTTGGAGCACATTTGGCCAAAGACCGCCAATAGGATACTGGTTTGAAATGATATACACTTGCATGAATAGTCCAAACGTTGTCCATAGTTGGTGGTGGTGCAGAAAGTGTCATCATAGGCAAGCTCATAACTTTTATGGCCAGGGAGCAAACCCTTAATAACATGCATGACTTATAGGTGCCTTTGGAATGCTTTTAGAGGTTAAGTGCAATTCTTCAACATGCCTGTCAAAGCGCAGATTTTCTGAAAATGAATTTCTATAGCCCTGTACCATAATGGTAATGAATTTTCTTGCGTTACTCCATCTGTAACATGCACCTAATCTATCCACATTGAAAGTGCTTCTTTTGATGGATATTGTAATGGCTTTGTATAGACTTGCTATCATCTTTCGTATCTGGATGTAAATCATGAATGAGTCTTCGAGATTTTTGTTGTTACTGAAAAACAGATATAAACAACATTAGTTACCAACAAACAAAGGAGCTAAAAGGATTCTGCAGTTTGAATAATCTAGTTCAGAAAATTAGTATACAGTATAGATAAACACTACCTATAGCCCTGCACGTAGGCTGTGTAACGTCTTGAGCTCCTCCAACTCTTTCCCTCGTGCGATTCCAGGATCAATGTAACATAACTGGATGAGGAAACAATGCTCACTTGTCACAACATGCTCAAAACTACAATAACAACCAAAATGTTACAGGATGCAGCTACTACCTGGTACTGAGGCTTCGTCAATGTGTGGATGCCTCTCTTGATGATACTTCGCCATCCGGCGTTCTGTCTGAGAGATTTTTCGAGATCCCTTGTTTTCTACAAATAAATGATAAATAGGTACAAGTTACAACCTCATATTTAATATGGTTTTACTGAAAGTGCAGCAAGGACTGGTATATGAAAAAACAACAATATTCCCAGGAAAGTGTCGAGATCATCCACACATTTAGAACTCATGATTTTATGGAAACAGTAAGCAAAGTAACAATGTTCATGTGGTTCTAAGAATGATTGATTTCCTTACTGAAGAAGGGTCAAAAATTAACAAATTGTACTCCTGCATCCCGTTCTTCTGACGCCTAGCTTGAATGCCCACTATTGTTCTTGAATGGCCATCATGCTGGAAGTACAATGGTCTGATTGAAAAA